>CACVBM020001176.1:0-15000 GCA_902728155.2 Microthlaspi erraticum
AAAACCGCCGGCGTTAGAAAGATGGAGAGAAGATGGAACCATACTCTATTCGAAAATCATCCGGGTTTTCGCTTACCGGAAGAGAGAGAGAGAAGAACGAACGCGATTCGATTTTCGATTTTGCCGAGATTTTGGGGTCGAGATTGAGATTCGACGAACTCGCTTCAATTTCTCCAATCCCGTTGAAATCCCGTTGCGATTTCGAAGAGTAAAGATCGAAAAACAGATTTAAAATTTTTACTTCTGCTTTTCGATAGTAACTTTCTCAAAATTAGGGTTATGGACGGTTCGGGTCGGGTTCTTTCTATGCGGATGGATAAAACCCTGGTTGGGTCGGTAATTACGATGATTTTCGTTGGCAAAATAGGCATTTAATCGTTTTCCTTATTAAAATAAAACGAAAAGAAATTCATTATTAGAAGATGGCACGACAACATCGTTTTTCGTAGTTTATGGCATAACATCAATTTTTTCGGATTTTTCTCATCTTTAAGAATAATATCTTCTTTTTCTTTTTCCTCAACTTAACGATTTCTCTCTCCTTTACCAATCATGAATTCCAAAATATTTAAACTAAAAGTCTAACTTCCTTGTTCTCAAGAGAAACAGATTGGACTCAAGAGAAGCTTCTTTCTTTTATCTTCTTCCCCTTTTCACAAATTAACATTAAAACCTTGAGAATCTTATATATAATGAGAGGATATCACTCTTCAGTTGAGTGACACCTATCAAATATACTCATTCCAATAAAAAGACACGTGGCAGCATCTTTAATCATTTAAAAAAATTGTTTCAGAGTCCTTATACAATTACATTTTTGCAAAACAAACCCAAAATTAACTCTTCCTTCACGCAGACTCGAAGCCCTAACGCCGCCTCGCCGCCTCAATCTCCGTCGCCTCGCAGCCGATGCTGCCTCCTCCACTCACCACGACCGTTGTCGTCTCAGCCGTCCTGCACTCGCTCTCCGACCAGTCAAAACGAAGCTGGATTCCGGATCACCGGACCACCACCATCATAGGCGAAACCACCATGCGAACTACTTGATTCGCCCCGACGATGAAGGCTCCGCCACTGAAGAACGTTGCGGCAAGGCAGGCGCTGCTAAATGGAGAGTCCACCCACTGCCACCATCCACATATCTCGGCCCTCGCGAGATCCACTACGGCGTTTACTTCACGCCGTGAAACAAAATTTATCTCCAATCTCCACCATCTCAGACCGTCCCTCCGAAGAGCCACTGGTGAGAAATACGTGTACAAGCTACTAACCTATGGTTTCGTCTAATTTGCGATTTAATTCTCAAATGTTTTGTTAACGCCTTTTCACCTTTTCCGTCTCCGTTCGGTTTAGAAGACATCAATGACTTTAATTAATTTCCTAAATCTTTTCGTCTTCTCTCTACCTTCAGATATTTCACCACTTCATAATCCATTTTGAGTTTTCCTGCTCAAAATATGACTTTCGCTGTTGAGAGGAAGAAGAAGGAGTTTGGGTTTCGGATTTCGGATTTCTGAATTGTGAGATGTGCTCACTGTTAGAATCGTCTTGTCTTCTGGTATGTCTCTATTCGAATTTCTAGGGTTTTCCAACATCAAGTCCTCATTGTATATTATATCTCTAAGTTGCTTCTCACAGATAGATTCCTCACATCTAGATATTTCGTTTGTTCTTCTCTTTTCGAAATGGCATTCTCATACTGTTTTATTGGACACTGAAATCAATATGCATAGGAAAGTTGATATCTCTTTCCTTTCGTTCCTATTTTTTACCCAGGAGCTACGCCTAGAGGTGTCATGACTCATGAGGTTATGAAAGTTAAAGGCTTGACAATGGATATCATGTCAAAAGCCATTTCGAGGTTAGTATTATGAATTATTTTCATCCAAGTTTTCAGTCCTGGTGCTTAATGCAGAGATTTGTCTACAAAATAAAGATGGTGTTTCTTTTATAAGCTACATATACATAGTAAAGCTAGATATAGGCCACAACCATTAGAAGCTACATACAAAGTGGTTTCTATTAATATTCTTTTATGATGTTTCTCCCGGAAAAGCTAACAAAAGTGTAACACCTTTCGTACTTATTCTGCTGGTAGATATTATGGAGGCTTTACAGCTTCAAATTCAATTACATAAGCGACTTCACGAGTGGTATGTTTATAGAGGTATTGGCTTTATCTTCTGTTTTTCTGTATTAGGTTTTGATTTGATGTGTTTTGATAGTATCATGGAAGAGTATATCGGCAAGATCTCATTTTTAATATATGGGCTTCGCCCAAAATGATTTGTCTACCACTTATTTTTGTTTAATTTATGGTCGTGTGCAGATTTTGTTGCAGATACAACACAAACTTCACCAGCTCCCTGATCTTGGAAGCAAAAAAAACAAATGCTGCTTGAAACCAATAAAATTTGGTCAATGAAGGTAATGTGTACACAATTAATAATGCATTTACTAATCATGTTACTGACATGGCTAAAACTCTTTCAGCTTTTGCTTGAGCAGTCATAATTGGTTATAGACATGAGGATGATAAAATGGTATGATTCTGATTCTTTTTTTATTATTTGTCTTTGTTCGGTCATCTTACAGCCTAGAATTATCTCATGAATCATGAGTCATGATCTGTTTTTTGTTTCAAAGTTGACTGTCAATGTATATCTAATTCTTTTATGTTCTCATGAACCATGAGTCATGGACTTCTAGGCACTGCAGCGTTATACATGCATATAGTTGACATGTATTCAGGTTCCGAATTCCATAACGGTAGTTACATGTAGTTAATAGGAAGAAGTAACGGGAGAAATAGGAAGCAGTCTGACCTATATGCATGGACCAACAACGAAGGTACTTAAACTGTTAACTTGATAGTGATGTTTAGTGCTAGCTCTTTCTCTTACGTGAACGTCTTCATCCTTCTCTTTATCAATCCATCTTCATATCTTTAATCTGCGGGTAGCTTAGTAAAATGGAGATACTATGTGCACACTACGGAAAGAAAGGAATTCTTTAGTAAAATGGTAGCTTTGTAAAGTTGCTTCGTTTGTAATCACACGGTTGGTGTGATTTATTTGTGAAAGGATACAATATACTCAATCATCAGTATATTAACTTTTCTCGTGGGTAATGACTTCTGTCCACTAGCATAATTTGTGTACAATTTGACATTTCAAGCCCAAAGTTCTACAAATTAAAATTATTTCACTTTATTTATGAGCCCATATTTAATTAGTTACCTTCATTAATACCGTTTATATACAAGTTCCCTTAAATATTTTGTTATATTTACTTTTGCCCTCGCTGAATATAATTTCTAGATTCACCACTGCATGGTAGGCGAATAATACGATCTTTCAAGTTTTTTTGTTTTGAAATTGTTACATATGTTTCCTTTTTTTTCTCTTTTTGTTTAATTTCTTCTCAGGGTACAATTTTGTTTGGAGTCATGTCAAGGAGAAACTTGGATCCGGGATGCTTGGTGAGCTTATATAAACTTTTTTATTGCTGCATCAGGTTCGATTTTTATGTGCCTCAGAAAAAGATTATATTATCAAAAAGAACTCTTGATTAACAATGGTTTGCTTTTCAGTTTCTAATGTACTTTCTGTAATTTTTATTGTTAACCAGGCTGAACCAAAGACATGAAGTCCTCGCGCATATGACTCACCCGCCAGTTAACGATGGAGGTTGTTTTGACCTTATTAACTTGGTAAATTTGATGAGTATGGATTAATTGTTCTGAGCATATTTTATGAGTAGTAGTATGATGGAGATCCATCGAAGCATACATCAGAGTGGAAGTGCCTAATTTCTTTTTTTCCGAACTTCGATTCTTACTGTATTGAGAATCTTGGAGCTTGTGGTGTCAAAGGTGTGTCCATGATCCAACTCTTACTGTATATATTGAGAATCATGGAGTTTCATAGATTTTGTAGGAAGCTGAAACCAAAGTTATGATTATCCTACCATTTTGTGTAGAAGTATTATTTTTTATAAACAAAGGTTGCTCTTAAAAATAAGGTTATATGATAATGCAACTCTAAGCATTAGCCTCTAACTGGTCATGTTTTCAATTTTTGAGAAATTTAATCAATTTGTGCATGGTCTCGTCTATGCAGAATGATGTGTGGGGGTTGTGGAATTTGTTCCCTCTTTTTAAGAAGCACGATCGTAAGCTCTCTGTTACTCTTTGACATTCCCTGAGTTGAGAGAAAACAATTGATTGGTGTTTTAAGTTAAGTATAATGTCATCAGAATTCAGAAAGTAAGGCCTTGATTGGCAAAGCAATTAGAAGAGCATTAGGTAAGTTGTATGTTAAAAAAAATATATATGATTGGTAGAGTTGTGAATCTTTTTATTATAATTTTTTGTGAAAATATTTAATATGTATATTGATATTTATTTTAATGCATCATATATATATATATTCATTAATAATATAAGATTTTTTTTAAAATATTTAGTAATTATTTCATATTTAAATTATATTTATTAAATTTTTATGACATTAAATATTTATTTTATGAATAATACATTAATGATAAACATAATTACGAAATTATAAAATTGTAAATTTAATATAAATATAGTTTTCATTTTTTACCAAAATAAATAAATTACCTATAATTTATTTAAGATTTTTTAAATATTATTGAGTTTAATGTTTTGGAAATGCTCAATTTCAGGGAGGGAATGAGCAGTTTGGGAGCATAAGCAGTTTCTAAATGTTCTACTAAGTGCTCTTTTAAAAAAACTTGATTGGATTAGAAAGAGCTTAATGCTCTTCTAAATGCTCTACCAATCAAGACCTAAATAAAAAGGAGAAAATAACATTCAGATGGACTTTTCTACTTTCTCTTTACACTTAAAGGGACTTTGTGTGAAAATGATGGACGTGTAATAACAAATACCAACAACGAGGTAAACAAATTAACAATTGCAAAAGCGTACAACATTTATTGTACACACTGAATGATCCAACCCGTTCACAGATCTTTGTTTCTGTCAGAATAACAAATTCTCAAAACGTGTGATACAAAAACCGAGAATTTCATATCAGTAACTAAAACCCGTAATCGTTCACGAAATCCAACGAATCTGTAAACTATATCTGAGCCCCGACGATGAGATCTGAACCCCGACGATGAGATCTGAGCCGAAAGTCTTTAATGGATCGATTTCGACATTAATGAGTATCCAGGAAAAGGTTTCATATTTCCGGCGATACAGATAAATCAGACTTCCAGCAAGTTATTTCCGGCACCGTAAATTCCGGTTTATATTCCGTTCTGGATGCCGGAGGCGACATAAGTCCGACACAGTTAAAACTTCAGTTTTTTTTCACCCTCTGTTTCATTAGGGGTGAATTCATAATCTTCAAATCTTCAAAAAGTCATCCAGAATGTAAACCACTCAAATAAAATGTGTTTGTTATTTGCGATGCTTCTGCCGTTGAATGTCAAACATCGTGGATCTCGTTGTTTTGTAATATGAGAGGCACACGAAGAGTAAGAGTAGAGATCGGGATGAAGAGGATGCTACTACAAGTCTCAGTTATCACACTTTTTTCTTCGATAAGCCAGTTTTAATCGGACATCATTCTTTAGTAAGATAGACAGAAAAAGTTTTAAAAATTTGATGTCAGTGTGTTCTTATGTTTAATGGGTTTGGAGGAAAAAAAAAAGACGCTTCAAGCAATGCATTTTATTTATTTTCTTTGTTTATTCAAATTGTTTCATTTATAAATACACGCTTTCTAGACTCTCCCATTGCGCGCAAAAAAATAAAGTAAAATACACCATTTCAAGTTTACAATTTCATTATGCAGCGAGTAATATTTTCCTTGGCCATATCTCAAATATACACCTCAAAATAGTACAACTTTTTTTTTCTTCCAACGGTAAATATTAAAAAATGGTTTTTAGAATCTTTGATTAGATACAACGAACATGTAAAAACCAAATGTGTTTGAGTTAAGCGTATATGTAATGTAAAACTTATTAGGCATGAAACTATAGTAATTTTGTATAACAAAGATGATGTCCAAAATATAAAAGAACAAGAACTGTAACATTCGCAAACCAAGTTTTTGGGTTTTTGGTCTTGTGTGGAGCGACACAGTGGTGGTGTAGGTTGATACAAGCTTTGGTTCACAATTTCCGGTTCAATAAAAGTGAATTGATTTCGGTTTGGTCCGGTTTTGGGCAAGGGAGGCCCTAGGTCGCGAATAAAAGAGCAGCCGCCTGGTTCTTGGCTCTTTTGTCGTCTTGTGAGCTGAAAAAGAGGAAGAGAGGCGAGTTCGGTGTATTTGTAGAGTTCTTCGTCGAATCTGAGGTTCCTAGTGGCTGTTTTTTGTTGTGTTCATCTCCTTTCTCTATTTCAATCCCTAGTCAAGGTGAGTGCGTGACTGTAGGCTCAGAAATTGCTAGATCCGTGATGGTTTGATGTTGTTCTTGTTGAGTTCATGTTGTTTGAGTGATTCACTCATGTTTGTCCTCATAGTCATGTGTAGAACCTATTAATCCATGTTTGGATAAGTATGGGTCCATCTAGTTCATCTTATACACTACAAGTGAGTTTCCACAATGTGGAGTCACAGAGGTACATTTCGGACTCCTTACCTCTTCCGGTTCCCAAATTAGGTCCATTTGATGTTCCTCCCTTGGATTGAGACCGTTTCACTCATGTTTGTCCTCATAGTCATGTGTAGAACCTATTAATCCATGTTTGGATAAGTATGGGTCCATCTAGTTCATCTTATACACTACAAGTGAGTTTCCACAATGTGGAGTCACAGAGGTACATTTCGGACTCCTTACCTCTTCCGGTTCCCAAATTAGGTCCATTTGATGTTCCTCCCTTGGATTGAGACCGTTTCACTCATGTTTGTCCTCATAGTCATGTGTAGAACCTATTAATCCATGTTTGGGTAAGTATGGGTCCATCTAGTTCATCTTATACACTACAAGTGAGTTTCCACAATGTGGAGTCACAGAGGTACATTTCGGACTCCTTACCTCTTCCGGTTCCCAAATTAGGTCCATTTGATGTTCCTCCCTTGGATTGAGACCGTTTCACTCATGTTTGTCCTCATAGTCATGTGTAGAACCTATTAATCCATGTTTGGGTAAGTATGGGTCCATCTAGTTCATCTTATACACTACAAGTGAGTTTCCACAATGTGGAGTCACAGAGGTACATTTCGGACTCCTTACCTCTTCCGGTTCCCAAATTAGGTCCATTTGATGTTCCTCCCTTGGATTGAGACCGTTTCACTCATGTTTGTCCTCATAGTCATGTGTAGAACCTATTAATCCATGTTTGGGTAAGTATGGGTCCATCTAGTTCATCTTATACACTACAAGTGAGTTTCCACAATGTGGAGTCACAGAGGTACATTTCGGACTCCTTACCTCTTCCGGTTCCCAAATTAGGTCCATTTGATGTTCCTCCCTTGGATTGAGACCGTTTCACTCATGTTTGTCCTCATAGTCATGTGTAGAACCTATTAATCCATGTTTGGGTAAGTATGGGTCCATCTAGTTCATCTTATACACTACAAGTGAGTTTCCACAATGTGGAGTCACAGAGGTACATTTCGGACTCCTTACCTCTTCCGGTTCCCAAATTAGGTCCATTTGATGTTCCTCCCTTGGATTGAGACCGTTTCACTCATGTTTGTCCTCATAGTCATGTGTAGAACCTATTAATCCATGTTTGGTAAGTATGGGTCCATCTAGTTCATCTTATACACTACAAGTGAGTTTCCACAATGTGGAGTCACAGAGGTACATTTCGGACTCCTTACCTCTTCCGGTTCCCAAATTAGGTCCATTTGATGTTCCTCCCTTGGATTGAGACCGTTTCACTCATGTTTGTCCTCATAGTCATGTGTAGAACCTATTAATCCATGTTTGGATAAGTATGGGTCCATCTAGTTCATCTTATACACTACAAGTGAGTTTCCACAATGTGGAGTCACAGAGGTACATTTCGGACTCCTTACCTCTTCCGGTTCCCAAATTAGGTCCATTTGATGTTCCTCCCTTGGATTGAGACCGTTTCACTCATGTTTGTCCTCATAGTCATGTGTAGAACCTATTAATCCATGTTTGGGTAAGTATGGGTCCATCTAGTTCATCTTATACACTACAAGTGAGTTTCCACAATGTGGAGTCACAGAGGTACATTTCGGACTCCTTACCTCTTCCGGTTCCCAAATTAGGTCCATTTGATGTTCCTCCCTTGGATTGAGACCGTTTCACTCATGTTTGTCCTCATAGTCATGTGTAGAACCTATTAATCCATGTTTGGGTAAGTATGGGTCCATCTAGTTCATCTTATACACTACAAGTGAGTTTCCACAATGTGGAGTCACAGAGGTACATTTCGGACTCCTTACCTCTTCCGGTTCCCAAATTAGGTCCATTTGATGTTCCTCCCTTGGATTGAGACCGTTTCACTCATGTTTGTCCTCATAGTCATGTGTAGAACCTATTAATCCATGTTTGGATAAGTATGGGTCCATCTAGTTCATCTTATACACTACAAGTGAGTTTCCACAATGTGGAGTCACAGAGGTACATTTCGGACTCCTTACCTCTTCCGGTTCCCAAATTAGGTCCATTTGATGTTCCTCCCTTGGATTGAGACCGTTTCACTCATGTTTGTCCTCATAGTCATGTGTAGAACCTATTAATCCATGTTTGGGTAAGTATGGGTCCATCTAGTTCATCTTATACACTACAAGTGAGTTTCCACAATGTGGAGTCACAGAGGTACATTTCGGACTCCTTACCTCTTCCGGTTCCCAAATTAGGTCCATTTGATGTTCCTCCCTTGGATTGAGACCGTTTCACTCATGTTTGTCCTCATAGTCATGTGTAGAACCTATTAATCCATGTTTGGGTAAGTATGGGTCCATCTAGTTCATCTTATACACTACAAGTGAGTTTCCACAATGTGGAGTCACAGAGGTACATTTCGGACTCCTTACCTCTTCCGGTTCCCAAATTAGGTCCATTTGATGTTCCTCCCTTGGATTGAGACCGTTTCACTCATGTTTGTCCTCATAGTCATGTGTAGAACCTATTAATCCATGTTTGGATAAGTATGGGTCCATCTAGTTCATCTTATACACTACAAGTGAGTTTCCACAATGTGGAGTCACAGAGGTACATTTCGGACTCCTTACCTCTTCCGGTTCCCAAATTAGGTCCATTTGATGTTCCTCCCTTGGATTGAGACCGTTTCACTCATGTTTGTCCTCATAGTCATGTGTAGAACCTATTAATCCATGTTTGGATAAGTATGGGTCCATCTAGTTCATCTTATACACTACAAGTGAGTTTCCACAATGTGGAGTCACAGAGGTACATTTCGGACTCCTTACCTCTTCCGGTTCCCAAATTAGGTCCATTTGATGTTCCTCCCTTGGATTGAGACCGTTTCACTCATGTTTGTCCTCATAGTCATGTGTAGAACCTATTAATCCATGTTTGGATAAGTATGGGTCCATCTAGTTCATCTTATACACTACAAGTGAGTTTCCACAATGTGGAGTCACAGAGGTACATTTCGGACTCCTTACCTCTTCCGGTTCCCAAATTAGGTCCATTTGATGTTCCTCCCTTGGATTGAGACCGTTTCACTCATGTTTGTCCTCATAGTCATGTGTAGAACCTATTAATCCATGTTTGGATAAGTATGGGTCCATCTAGTTCATCTTATACACTACAAGTGAGTTTCCACAATGTGGAGTCACAGAGGTACATTTCGGACTCCTTACCTCTTCCGGTTCCCAAATTAGGTCCATTTGATGTTCCTCCCTTGGATTGAGACCGTTTCACTCATGTTTGTCCTCATAGTCATGTGTAGAACCTATTAATCCATGTTTGGGTAAGTATGGGTCCATCTAGTTCATCTTATACACTACAAGTGAGTTTCCACAATGTGGAGTCACAGAGGTACATTTCGGACTCCTTACCTCTTCCGGTTCCCAAATTAGGTCCATTTGATGTTCCTCCCTTGGATTGAGACCGTTTCACTCATGTTTGTCCTCATAGTCATGTGTAGAACCTATTAATCCATGTTTGGATAAGTATGGGTCCATCTAGTTCATCTTATACACTACAAGTGAGTTTCCACAATGTGGAGTCACAGAGGTACATTTCGGACTCCTTACCTCTTCCGGTTCCCAAATTAGGTCCATTTGATGTTCCTCCCTTGGATTGAGACCGTTTCACTCATGTTTGTCCTCATAGTCATGTGTAGAACCTATTAATCCATGTTTGGGTAAGTATGGGTCCATCTAGTTCATCTTATACACTACAAGTGAGTTTCCACAATGTGGAGTCACAGAGGTACATTTCGGACTCCTTACCTCTTCCGGTTCCCAAATTAGGTCCATTTGATGTTCCTCCCTTGGATTGAGACCGTTTCACTCATGTTTGTCCTCATAGTCATGTGTAGAACCTATTAATCCATGTTTGGATAAGTATGGGTCCATCTAGTTCATCTTATACACTACAAGTGAGTTTCCACAATGTGGAGTCACAGAGGTACATTTCGGACTCCTTACCTCTTCCGGTTCCCAAATTAGGTCCATTTGATGTTCCTCCCTTGGATTGAGACCGTTTCACTCATGTTTGTCCTCATAGTCATGTGTAGAACCTATTAATCCATGTTTTAAGTATGGGTCCATCTAGTTCATCTTATACACTACAAGTGAGTTTCCACAATGTGGAGTCACAGAGGTACATTTCGGACTCCTTACCTCTTCCGGTTCCCAAATTAGGTCCATTTGATGTTCCTCCCTTGGATTGAGACCGTTTCACTCATGTTTGTCCTCATAGTCATGTGTAGAACCTATTAATCCATGTTTGGATAAGTATGGGTCCATCTAGTTCATCTTATACACTACAAGTGAGTTTCCACAATGTGGAGTCACAGAGGTACATTTCGGACTCCTTACCTCTTCCGGTTCCCAAATTAGGTCCATTTGATGTTCCTCCCTTGGATTGAGACCGTTTCACTCATGTTTGTCCTCATAGTCATGTGTAGAACCTATTAATCCATGTTTGGATAAGTATGGGTCCATCTAGTTCATCTTATACACTACAAGTGAGTTTCCACAATGTGGAGTCACAGAGGTACATTTCGGACTCCTTACCTCTTCCGGTTCCCAAATTAGGTCCATTTGATGTTCCTCCCTTGGATTGAGACCGTTTCACTCATGTTTGTCCTCATAGTCATGTGTAGAACCTATTAATCCATGTTTGGGTAAGTATGGGTCCATCTAGTTCATCTTATACACTACAAGTGAGTTTCCACAATGTGGAGTCACAGAGGTACATTTCGGACTCCTTACCTCTTCCGGTTCCCAAATTAGGTCCATTTGATGTTCCTCCCTTGGATTGAGACCGTTTCACTCATGTTTGTCCTCATAGTCATGTGTAGAACCTATTAATCCATGTTTGGGTAAGTATGGGTCCATCTAGTTCATCTTATACACTACAAGTGAGTTTCCACAATGTGGAGTCACAGAGGTACATTTCGGACTCCTTACCTCTTCCGGTTCCCAAATTAGGTCCATTTGATGTTCCTCCCTTGGATTGAGACCGTTTCACTCATGTTTGTCCTCATAGTCATGTGTAGAACCTATTAATCCATGTTTGGATAAGTATGGGTCCATCTAGTTCATCTTATACACTACAAGTGAGTTTCCACAATGTGGAGTCACAGAGGTACATTTCGGACTCCTTACCTCTTCCGGTTCCCAAATTAGGTCCATTTGATGTTCCTCCCTTGGATTGAGACCGTTTCACTCATGTTTGTCCTCATAGTCATGTGTAGAACCTATTAATCCATGTTTGGATAAGTATGGGTCCATCTAGTTCATCTTATACACTACAAGTGAGTTTCCACAATGTGGAGTCACAGAGGTACATTTCGGACTCCTTACCTCTTCCGGTTCCCAAATTAGGTCCATTTGATGTTCCTCCCTTGGATTGAGACCGTTTCACTCATGTTTGTCCTCATAGTCATGTGTAGAACCTATTAATCCATGTTTGGATAAGTATGGGTCCATCTAGTTCATCTTATACACTACAAGTGAGTTTCCACAATGTGGAGTCACAGAGGTACATTTCGGACTCCTTACCTCTTCCGGTTCCCAAATTAGGTCCATTTGATGTTCCTCCCTTGGATTGAGACCGTTTCACTCATGTTTGTCCTCATAGTCATGTGTAGAACCTATTAATCCATGTTTGGATAAGTATGGGTCCATCTAGTTCATCTTATACACTACAAGTGAGTTTCCACAATGTGGAGTCACAGAGGTACATTTCGGACTCCTTACCTCTTCCGGTTCCCAAATTAGGTCCATTTGATGTTCCTCCCTTGGATTGAGACCGTTTCACTCATGTTTGTCCTCATAGTCATGTGTAGAACCTATTAATCCATGTTTGGATAAGTATGGGTCCATCTAGTTCATCTTATACACTACAAGTGAGTTTCCACAATGTGGAGTCACAGAGGTACATTTCGGACTCCTTACCTCTTCCGGTTCCCAAATTAGGTCCATTTGATGTTCCTCCCTTGGATTGAGACCGTTTCACTCATGTTTGTCCTCATAGTCATGTGTAGAACCTATTAATCCATGTTTGGATAAGTATGGGTCCATCTAGTTCATCTTATACACTACAAGTGAGTTTCCACAATGTGGAGTCACAGAGGTACATTTCGGACTCCTTACCTCTTCCGGTTCCCAAATTAGGTCCATTTGATGTTCCTCCCTTGGATTGAGACCGTTTCACTCATGTTTGTCCTCATAGTCATGTGTAGAACCTATTAATCCATGTTTGGGTAAGTATGGGTCCATCTAGTTCATCTTATACACTACAAGTGAGTTTCCACAATGTGGAGTCACAGAGGTACATTTCGGACTCCTTACCTCTTCCGGTTCCCAAATTAGGTCCATTTGATGTTCCTCCCTTGGATTGAGACCGTTTCACTCATGTTTGTCCTCATAGTCATGTGTAGAACCTATTAATCCATGTTTGGGTAAGTATGGGTCCATCTAGTTCATCTTATACACTACAAGTGAGTTTCCACAATGTGGAGTCACAGAGGTACATTTCGGACTCCTTACCTCTTCCGGTTCCCAAATTAGGTCCATTTGATGTTCCTCCCTTGGATTGAGACCGTTTCACTCATGTTTGTCCTCATAGTCATGTGTAGAACCTATTAATCCATGTTTGGATAAGTATGGGTCCATCTAGTTCATCTTATACACTACAAGTGAGTTTCCACAATGTGGAGTCACAGAGGTACATTTCGGACTCCTTACCTCTTCCGGTTCCCAAATTAGGTCCATTTGATGTTCCTCCCTTGGATTGAGACCGTTTCACTCATGTTTGTCCTCATAGTCATGTGTAGAACCTATTAATCCATGTTTGGATAAGTATGGGTCCATCTAGTTCATCTTATACACTACAAGTGAGTTTCCACAATGTGGAGTCACAGAGGTACATTTCGGACTCCTTACCTCTTCCGGTTCCCAAATTAGGTCCATTTGATGTTCCTCCCTTGGATTGAGACCGTTTCACTCATGTTTGTCCTCATAGTCATGTGTAGAACCTATTAATCCATGTTTGGATAAGTATGGGTCCATCTAGTTCATCTTATACACTACAAGTGAGTTTCCACAATGTGGAGTCACAGAGGTACATTTCGGACTCCTTACCTCTTCCGGTTCCCAAATTAGGTCCATTTGATGTTCCTCCCTTGGATTGAGACCGTTTCACTCATGTTTGTCCTCATAGTCATGTGTAGAACCTATTAATCCATGTTTGGATAAGTATGGGTCCATCTAGTTCATCTTATACACTACAAGTGAGTTTCCACAATGTGGAGTCACAGAGGTACATTTCGGACTCCTTACCTCTTCCGGTTCCCAAATTAGGTCCATTTGATGTTCCTCCCTTGGATTGAGACCGTTTCACTCATGTTTGTCCTCATAGTCATGTGTAGAACCTATTAATCCATGTTTGGATAAGT
This sequence comes from Microthlaspi erraticum, assembly GCA_902728155.2. Lineage (NCBI taxonomy): Eukaryota > Viridiplantae > Streptophyta > Magnoliopsida > Brassicales > Brassicaceae > Microthlaspi > Microthlaspi erraticum. The sequence continues at coordinate 14,063 of CACVBM020001176.1, forward strand.
ATGGGTCCATCTAGTTCATCTTATACACTACAAGTGAGTTTCCACAATGTGGAGTCACAGAGGTACATTTCGGACTCCTTACCTCTTCCGGTTCCCAAATTAGGTCCATTTGATGTTCCTCCCTTGGATTGAGACCGTTTCACTCATGTTTGTCCTCATAGTCATGTGTAGAACCTATTAATCCATGTTTGGATAAGTATGGGTCCATCTAGTTCATCTTATACACTACAAGTGAGTTTCCACAATGTGGAGTCACAGAGGTACATTTCGGACTCCTTACCTCTTCCGGTTCCCAAATTAGGTCCATTTGATGTTCCTCCCTTGGATTGAGACCGTTTCACTCATGTTTGTCCTCATAGTCATGTGTAGAACCTATTAATCCATGTTTGGATAAGTATGGGTCCATCTAGTTCATCTTATACACTACAAGTGAGTTTCCACAATGTGGAGTCACAGAGGTACATTTCGGACTCCTTACCTCTTCCGGTTCCCAAATTAGGTCCATTTGATGTTCCTCCCTTGGATTGAGACCGTTTCACTCATGTTTGTCCTCATAGTCATGTGTAGAACCTATTAATCCATGTTTGGATAAGTATGGGTCCATCTAGTTCATCTTATACACTACAAGTGAGTTTCCACAATGTGGAGTCACAGAGGTACATTTCGGACTCCTTACCTCTTCCGGTTCCCAAATTAGGTCCATTTGATGTTCCTCCCTTGGATTGAGACCGTTTCACTCATGTTTGTCCTCATAGTCATGTGTAGAACCTATTAATCCATGTTTGGGATAAGTATGGGTCCATCTAGTTCATCTTATACACTACAAGTGAGTTTCCACAATGTGGAGTCACAGAGGTACATTTCGGACTCCTTACCTCTTCCGGTTCCCAAATTAGGTCCATTTGATGTTCCTCCCTTGGATTGAGACCGTTTCACTC
>CACVBM020001176.1:25732-116752 GCA_902728155.2 Microthlaspi erraticum
TCTTGTGCTCATTTTAAGAGCTTGCATTAACAAAAGTTTCTAGAATCTGCCATACCAATACGAGTTGCCTTTTTTTTTCAGCTCATATCAAGTAGATAAGATGTTACAAAGAGTAACACATAAAATGAAACACTACAAAAAAAAGGGGCATTGATAGCACATTAGGATAGCACGGATTTACTAACTGCTATGAAATATAAATTTGGCATTTTGGTTTATATATAATAGCGTTTAATTAGTGCTAATTAAAAAAACAATAAGCAGGAAGTCAAAATGTCATAATCCGCCAACACTTGTAAAAAAAAAAGAGGATTTCCGCCAAAACATATTGTCTTTTCCCCTTTCCCCCAAAAAAAAAATTGAAACAATTTTTTTATTTAAAAAAGACGAAATCGATTTAGGAGAAATTGATTCCAGCCCTGAGACCGAGCCTCGCCGCTGCCACTATCAACGCTCCTCTGTTCCACATACGAGTCACGCTCCTCCGTTCCACATTCGAACCTTACCACCACCAGCATTGTCGTAATTCGTCGGCGGTGGTTTTCTCCACATCCGTCAAAATCGTTTTCCGTAATCACAGGTAGCTTCTGCGAGCTTTAGTTTCGTGAATCTCAGTCGATTACAGTTTCCTTTAGTTTTGTGAACTTTAGGGTTCTCCTTTAGTTTTGTGAACTTTAGGGTTCTCCTTTAGTTTTGTGAATCTCAGTCAGTATTCTTCTGTTGCTACTGATTTGTCCTTGTGAAATATTTGTCGAACTAAAATGTTTTAATTAAGGTTTTCAAGATAAAATGCTGGACAAGAGATGGGTGAGTCTTTGCAGGTACGGATTCACGTTAATTTGGTAGTTTCAGCTACTGTTTCTAGAGTTAAAATTTCTTATTCTTCACGGTTTTCTTCATTGAAGAGCTGATCCAGCTTATGAGAGAGGTGCTTGGAGTTTTGTGAGGGCAGTGGCTGCAAATACAGGACAGATTGATGTGATCGTGTGCCCGTGTGTAGACTGTCTAAATGTAGATCGTCACTCAAGCAGTGATGTAGTCGCACATCTTGTGACAAGGGTAATGGATGAGGCTTACAAGCATTGTAGGGAATGGTATCATCATGGAGAAGTGAACTCAAACTCTACAAGTGGAAGAGCAACGCAACATTGGAATGATGAGACTGTTGGGCTGTATAGAGCTACTGAGGAGTTTGATGATGAGCACGTTTCTTCTGATATTGCAGAGGGAGAAGATATTAAAGAAGATGAGTTCTTAGCGAAGCTAGCAGATGCAGAGACGCCGTTGTATCGGTCATGCCTAAACCATAGCAAATTATCAGCTATAGTCTCGCTATTTAGACTTAAGACACATAACGGCTGGTCTGACAAGAGCTTCAATGATCTTTTGGAGACGCTGCCTGAAATGTTACCAGAGGACAATGTGCACCATACATCACTGTACGATGTCAAGAAGTTTCTGAAATCATTTGATATGGGGTATCAGAAGATACATGCGTGTGTAAATGACTGCTACTTGTTCAGAAAGCAATACAAGAAGCTCGACAATTGTCCTAAATGCAAAGCTTCACGGTGGAAGGCTAATAGGCACACGGGAGAAGTCAAGAAAAGTGTCCCATAGAAAGTCCTAAGGTATTTCCCTATAATTCCAAGGCTGAAGAGAATGTTTAGGTCAGAAGAAATGGCAAAAAACTTGAGGTGGCACTTTAGTAATAAGAGTAGCGATGGAAGACTCCGTCATCCCATGGATTCCCCGACTTGGGATCAAATGAATCACAAGTTTCCTGCATTTGCTGCTGAAGAAAGGAACATCAGACTAGGACTTTCTACTGACGGTTTCAATCCGTTCAACATGAAGAACACCATGTACAGTTGCTGGCCCGTTCTGATGGTCAACTACAATTTGCCTCCAGATTTGTGTATGAAGAAAGAGAACATCATGCTCACACTGCTTATTCCTGGACCGCAGCAGCCTGGTAACAGTATTGATGTCTACTTAGAACCTCTGATTGAGGATTTGAGCCATATGTGGAGTAACGGAGAGGTCACTTATGATGCCTTCAGCAAAAACACTTTTACACTCAAGGCGATTCTCCTATGGACCATAAGCGACTTCCCTGCATATGGTAATCTAGCTGGATGTAAAGTGAAAGGTAAAATGGCTTGTCCTCTTTGCGGAAAAAACACGGATAGTATGTGGTTGAAATTTAGCAGAAAACACGTCTACATGTGTCATAGGAAAGGTCTACCTCCAACGCATAGATTTCGCGCAAAGAAGACATGGTTTGATGGAAAAGTTGAGCATGGGCAAAAGTGTAGGATATTAACATGTCGTGACATTTCTAAAAACCTTAGAAATTTCAAGAACAACTTTGGGAATGTCAAACAAACTGGAAACAAAAGAAAAAGGAATGCGTGTGTGGAAACATGCTCTGATAATGATGAGGAATCCGGAGAATCAGAGGAAGAGGATGATATAGACGAAGACGAGGTCTCGAGATGGAAAAAAAGATCAGTGTTTTTCAAGCTGCCTTACTAGGAGGTACAGTTCCGCATTTCGTTTATTTATTTTTATGCGATATCTAGTTATTAACAAGCTTTCTCTTACATAGCTTTTATCTGATACTGTGTAGGAATTACCGGTGAGGCATAACTTGGATGTAATGCATGTCGAGAAAAACGTCGCATCCAGCATTGTCTCAACTTTATTGCATTGTGGGAAATCTAAAGACGGCCTTAATACTCGGAAGGATCTGGAAAATCTTGGTATGAGGAAGGATTTGCATCCTACCATACAAGGTAAACGAACTTACCTTCCACCAGTGCCGTGGTCTCTATCCAAAGCCGAAAAGAAAATCTTCTGCAAGCGACTTTTTGATTTTAAGGGACCGGATGGATATTGTTCTAACATATCCAGGGGAATTTCCTTAGAAGACTGTAAGATTTCTGGACTCAAATCGCATGACTATCACATGCTGATGCAGCAGATGCTACCGATTACACTAAGAGGATTGCTTCCTAAAGGTCCGAGAGTCGCCATCTTTCGTCTATGTGCATTCTTCAACTACCTATGTCAGCGAGTTATAGATAGGGAACAAATTTCAGTAATGGAAGCTGAAATTGTCGAAACCTCTGCATGTTTGAAAGATTTTTCCCACCAAATTTCTTTGACATAATGGTGCATCTGACAGTTCATCTAGGTAGGGAAGCAAGACTAGGTGGACCAGTCCAATTTCGTTGGATGTATCCAGGTACATGTTTTTAAACTTTGACATTGTTTTTCAATTGAATGTCTTCATAGTGATAATTCCATTTTGGTATTCTGTCTAGGTACATGAAAGTATTAAAGGACTTTGTTAGAAATCCTGCAAGACCAGAGGGTTGTATAGCTGAATCTTATTTAGCAGAAGAGTGTGTGCAGTTCTGCAGTGACTTTCTGAAGAAGACTACAAACGTGCAAGACAAACAGGAAAGAAACACTGAATATGAGAGTAACACAATTTTAGAGGGTCGTCCAATATCAGCTGCCAAATCAATTATACTAACGGATATGGAGAAGAAGATTGCACATCTTGTTGTTATTCATAACATGTCAGTGGTGGAACCTTATGTCGAGTAAGCGTCTGAACTTAAGGTTTCTCTGTTCTTTTTTTATGTTCGTTATACTAACCTTATACCTTTGTTTCTACAAGCATGCACCTACAACAACTACAAGACAGTAATGGAAGATATAGACGTGATGCTACAGCGTTGTGGAGTACACATACACAGAATTTTCCATCTTGGTTGAAAGAGCAGGCAAGTCCAATATCCATTTATTATTTAGTCCTTGTAATAGTCTATGTCAGAATCGTTTAACAATGTTTCTGACTTTACTCATTATGTTGTTAGATACCTATTACCTCGGAAGATAATGACGAAACACTGAAGTGGTTGGCTTACGGTCCACGTAGTAGTGCGATGTCAACACCGGTTATATAGTGAATGGGCACCGATTTCAGACTAGCTCAGTGGACAGGCAGAGTCAGAATAGTGGGGTTTATTACGAGGCCACTGCAATGTGTAGGTCGAGTGCAAAAGATGCTTCACATGTTGCGGATTTAATTGCATGGCCATCGGTAAATTAATTGCATGGCCTGCAACCAACTATGTTCTTTTAGACACATCAGAAGATATTGCGAATAAGGTAAACTTTCTTACATCAAACGATCAATAGTTTTATACTATAAATATTGGAATCTGATAAACTCTCTTCTGCGAATGGTAGGGCATGACAACTAATTCTTCGACCAAATGCAAACTTATTGACTGGTCCGGCTCCGATGAGATTGTTGGAGAAGGTCGTTGGCAGTCAGATGATCCAAAAACAATAGTTAACGGTATCCCTCTTGGACCAAAGGCAGTTAAAGTTTTCTTGGAGGTTGTACATGTACCAGAGACATTTCTTTGGAGGCCTACAGCTGACATGACTTACCTTGACGATTCTTTGATGTCTTCTGTGTCGTGGCCTGCCAATAGAGTAGTTATCCAAGATAATACAGATGCAACATCCCAAAGATCTCAAGTTCGGATTACAACATCAGGTAAAACTGCATCTTGGAAGACGAATCTGTCGAAAACCTGCATCAATAAGTATACAAACTCCATCAAGACAATACCGCAAGTCACCACCAACAAGTCCAAAAGCTCCTATGAAGGAACCTCAGGCAACTTCACAATCCACTCTTCGAAGATCTCCGGTAACTTCCTTATTCTATGCTTGTGTGTGTTTACTACTCATTATACTGTATGAAAATGGTTTATATATGTTACGAATTTTTGCAGCGTGTCCTTGACAATAATTTGGCCAAAGAGAACCGTAATTGTAAGTTGCTGGACATTAATGGGAGCAGTGTTGTAGCTGAAGGTCGTTGGGCTTCAAACAACCCTAACCAAACCGTGCATTTTGTTCCCTTGGGTCCTAATGCTGTTAAAGTTTGGATAGACGTGGTGAAAGTCGGTGATGCAGCAGTTTGGAGGCTGTGTTCTGAGATTGAGTGTATGGAAGATGCTATTGGTACATCCATTGCGTGGCCAGAGAACAAGGTGATCATGTGTTAAAGAACTTATGAGGTTTGGCCTAGTACTTGCATGAGTTAGACTCTAAAAGACTTATGTTATTTAGTTATGGATGTTGGTTTGAGACTTCATTGATTTGAGAATGATATAGTGATGTTGGTTGTAGACTTCTCAGTTTTCTAAATATAATGTTGGTTTGAGCATTATGTTATGATGTTGATTTCAAACTTGTCAGTTTTCTAAATAACTAATATAACTAATATAACAACTAATTTATGCTATAAAATTATCGTATTGTACCATAGCGTCTTTAATAAGATATAACAGACCATATGATAGCGGAATTTAAACACTGAATTACACCGTGATATTATAGCGAGTGACAGGTAATGCTATATTATGTGTTTAGTCTACCACAGCAACTCGAGTGGTCGCTATAATATGAGATACCCTATTATAGCATGTAAATATATTGACGAGATACTATAGCACTCTTGCTATAATAGGGTGTGATCTACCATAGCTGTCGATAATATAGCGTTCATAGTAGCGCTATGAAGTATTAATGATAGCGTTTAACGTGAGCTGTAGATACCCCTTTTTCTTGTAGTGAAAGTAACTTCACTTTTCTTGCTTAAGGTAGCAACACTACAACAACAAAAAACAAGAAATGCTAGAAATGGAAAGACATGATTGATCTATTTCTCAAGTTAGTCCTAAACATGTTCCATAAACTTCACGTCCTCTACATAGTTTAGAGTCATGTGCTTCGTATAGTCACTAACTGCGTCCATTCCTTTGATCACAACTCTTCTCAAAGTATTCCTCTCCATGCTGTAGTAGTAAACATAGAACGGATCATATACAGATCGCGGCCACAAGACAACTTCATCTGTACCACCAGCCACTCCAACAATGTATAACTTGGCCTTTCGAACTAGATTCTCCCACAGAGGTTGTGGCAATACAGATACATGCTTCGACCATTGATGTGTCTCTGCGTCTTCCAGAACCCACAGCTCAAAACGTCTGCTTCCTCCAAAAAGAGCACCTAATTTTCCCTTGTAGTTTACAAGAGTTGGACAACCTAGACGCATGGACTCATCCTCGTTAACAACTCTACACTTCTCCAACCTCACATCAAAGCAAACTATAGCAAGAATATACTGATGCCCAGGCCCAAGAAAGCGAGCTATATAATACACACCACCATTGATGCATATCTCCCCATCACTAAGAGGATGATGACGTGGAATGCCACACTCGACCATTCTCCATTCGAGTTTTCGAGTCCCTAACGTCAGAACTCGATGCTCAATCCCATCGGTTATCATCAATACCTTGAATTCTTCATCAGTCGGATCAAACCCAAGAAAACTCCTCACGCTAAAGAAGCTCTTGTTCGTCTTCACTTTTGGTAGAGGCAACAACTGTCCTGTGCTTGGGCTACATATCACCGGAGCTGTTCCTTTCCTTCCCTTAACGTCTCGGAGATCAGCAAGGCAGACCAACCCACGAACATGACCACAGACTTCGTATGAATCATCTAATTTGAACTTGAGATGATAATCTGCGGTTACAGGAGACGAGGAGCTCTCACCTTGAGGTGCCGAGAAGAAGCAGAGCTTGCGGTCTTTTCGGAAGGAGAACAAGAGCCGAGGACGAGCCAAAGACATGGTCAAGAAGAGCTCCGTAAAATACTGACCGCGAAGAGTGGAGTTCCAGAGTTTCGATACGCAGCGACTTCTCGCTACAGACTTCCCCGGCAATCTCAAGAGGATTTCGGTGATGAGATCAGTTGAGATTGTCTCTGAGTTTTCTCCTTTTGCATTCGTTGATGAGGTCAAAGCTCGAGAGAAGTAGTGCCTCCACCGTGTTTTCATGGCGCTTTGAATACTAGAAATCTACTACACTTTGAAAGCAACAACATTTAATTGCCAGGAATCATCAATCAACCAATTCTCAGTCTAAGCAAGATCCAGCTCATATTCTTTCCCCAAAACCCAATTGAACACTCACGGGAAAAAAAAAAGGAAACTAAGCGACAAGAACCAAAATTGTTGAAACATTTCAGGTTAGGGTTTATGAGTCTACAGGAATAGTGACCAGCGCAGACCAAGAATCTCCATCACAGCCTCAATTCAAAAAGTATTGCATTTAAGACTAAGACTACGAGTAAACCCCAACATAAAAATTCCGGAATTTGAAACTAGAGAGAATTAAGGCTTTACCTTTTTCAACGGGCAAAATTGTCGTAGTCACGAGAGTGAAGAAGAAGAAGAAGAAGAATGGCGAGAGTTCGATAGATAGATCTGTGTAGATTAAATAAAATTGGCAGCTCGAAGCATTTGAAATTTGAAATCTTATAGACAAGAAGCTTAAAAACCAAATCTCAATTCTCAAGTTCTTTTTTTCCCTTCAACTTACTGCTTCAAAGGCTTCAAATTTTTTTTTCATTTTGGTAATGGCTTCATCTTTTTCCATCTCTCTGTTTACTCTCGATCCCTCAAGAGAAAGCTCTGTCATCTTTGTGTTCAAACTATTTGTGCTCATAAGATAAGAAAGAAGACGAATTTGTTCGAATCATTGGAAGCTCTTTTGTTAGAGAACTGAAAGAACTGGTTGCGTGAATCAATCTAGTAACATTCAGTTTTGGTATTTTCCATTCGTTCTTGTTAAAAATGAATGTCAAATTTTATGCACATCAAGTGTTCGACAAAATGAAAAAAAAAATCGATTCTGCAACAAATCTATGGATGTTCACTTTGCAATTTATCATAGTGGAAAGTTTGAAACTTTGGGAGGAATCACTCCTTCACGATAACAAACAATTACACTATCTCCACACAATCATAATATATTGTAAGAACAGAATCTCGAATTGTTTACCCAAACTAGCTGAAGAAGACATGGCCGTTTGTCGAACACATATACGGAGAGATGGAAAAATAAGAACATAATCTCGAACAGAGCTTTCTCTCTAACCGAATTGTTTACCCAAACTAGCTGAAGAATTCCCCAATTTGTCGAGTTCGTGGCTTAAATTTAGTTTGAAGAAGAGGAACAAAACGACGTCGTTTTGAATGATGAAAGACAAAACGACGTCGTTTTGCCCGTACTGTAAAATTTCTGCGTTAACCAAACTTTTGCCGTCGCCTTTCACTAATCCACGTAAGCAACTTTTAACGGCGTTTAACGGACCATTAGCCACGTCACAGAAAATTTATAAAAATAAAAAAAATGAAAGTTGGTGTATGAAATTTAAATTTTGATGTAAAGTTGGGTATGGATTTTGATAGTGGTATACATTGGGTATGAATCGAACATACATCTTAAGTTTGGGTATAAAATAGCCGTTTTCCCTTAAAAACTATTTGTATATTAGATTTTGTCCTTTTGGTTATAGAAAAGATGATTTATGGGATTCTTTGGAAAATGAGTAGTTTCAAGTTTTGATTTATTTTAGTTAATTGGATCAAAACGTATAACTATTTTGGGTTCAACCAAAACCAAAACGTAAAAACACTATTTTTTTGGTCAACCAGTAAAAAAAAAAGAATTTTCCATTTTTAATAAAATTTAAAGTCTTAAATATGTGGTATCTAAAAACTCAAAACTATAGATTAAAGAATTATATATAACGTGAAAATATGACTGAATGAAATAATTGCATATTTATTTTAAAGAAAATATATTTTGTCCCATAATTTTATATCTATTTAATTCCATCCAATCTTTTAAATTTCTGTCTATTTCCTCAAATTCAATTAAAAATAGAAATCGCGATCAATTCACCAATTCACGTTTAGGCAAATTCCGTTTTGGGGGAAAATATGCATAAATCAATTTATTTGGAGGTACATATACATCTATACTATATAAAAGTCTGAGAGCGTCCACATAGGATTATAAAACGTGATTTGATTGGTCCACATAAGCATCTCCTAGATTAAGAAAGTTTCTGAATTTTAAACAATCAATAGCATCATTCCACATCATCATATAAAATTAGCTATTTGTTCGATTAGTTAAATTCCTTTTTTATATTTTTCTATTTCAAGAAAGTTTCATAATTCAAAGATAACCAATACGAAAATTTCCAGAATTTATAAGTGTAATATTAGTAGAGATATGTAATAAATGAGAAAATTATACCAACAATATCATTATATATCAACATCTAAAATTATTTATATTTGAATTTTTTTTTCATTGATTTACTTTTTATTTTTATTAGCAGAATTATAAAGAAGGAAATTTTCCTTTAAGAAAAAATAAAAAAAATAATGGTACTATTGAAAATTAAATAAGGAAACAAATACGGAAATTTTCCTTTAGCTAATAAAAAATAAAAACCATAACACACTTTTGCCATCTATTTAGTTTCTTATACTAGTAAAAGACCCGTGTAAACGCGCGGTGTGACGTTGCTATTTTGTGAAAAAAATCTAAATCCTAAACCTGAGCCTGACCCAAAACCCCTAATCAAAATTTTTAAAAACCTTAACGTTTTTTAATATGTCTAAACCCGAAAATTCGAAATCCATAAAATCCCGAAAACCTTGAACCCAATTAAAATAAACTCTACATTTTTTGACCCGAAACCCTAATCCGACTTAAAAACCCTAATCAAAATTTTAAAATACCCAATTTTTTTAATATGTCTAAATCCAAAAACCCAAAATAAAAAAAAATCCAGAAAACCCTGAACTGAACCCAAAAAAAACTCAAACTCAAACCGAACAGAAATTTTCAAAAAAAACCCAAACAATTTCTATATCTATGTATATCTATGAAATTAGGTCTGAGATTTTCATCCAAACCCGAACTTGTTTAGAAAAACCCAAACCAAACCCGATTCAGAAATTTAAAAAACTTGAACGACTTTTATATCACTAAACCCAAAAACAAAACAAAAAAACTTTAAAAGAAACCTGAATTGAACCCGAATTAAATTTTTTTAAAAACAACTTTAAACCCGAAAATCCAAAATCATATTCTATTGATTTGGTATTATCGTTAGATTATGTTAAGTTTTCTTTTTTTGCAGATTTTTAAGAGCTGGAAAATGGAAGTTTTCTAAACCATCGGTTTGTTTTAAGTTATTATTTTTATAACCAAACAATTTTTTTCCATTTATTCTTCTATCCAAATAATCTTTTCTCTTATTCTTGTATCCAAACATTACAATGTACTAAATTGACTATAATTAAATCTGTTGCCAAATAATTTCTCTTCATAATTAGATTGGTTTTTTTGTCATAAATTTTTCATGTACTTCTCAATTAATAATATAAAGATATACCAAGAGTCATGTCCTCCCTTTTTAACACCTACCAAAGTTACAATTATATTAACTGGATTTTGATCAAATGTAGCTTACATGAATAAATATATATGTTCACGTCAGAGCTTGATATAAGATCAAACAAATCCAACATCGAGAAACCACGTGGAAGCAAGATGGAGGGATATATATTGAAGACAAGATACTTTGACATCATATATTGAAAGTTCACATAGATCGATCAATTCTTCTAAAGGATATGTAGTGGATTAATGAAAGATCATGAATCAAAGGAATGATTGAAACGAAGACAAAGGACATCACACTAAAGGTATACATGTCCTTCTATGAAAGAAATAAATCCGCTTGCTTTATTACAAATATTATCTGGTCTTCTGGTGTTCAATTGATTTTCAATGTATTTTGATAATGAAGGTACATCCAATTAATTAATAAATAAGTTATATTACCAAAAAAAAATTCAAAGGACTATGAACAGAACAAGGAATCGAAATTACCAAAGTGTCAAATCAAAAGTGAATTGTTGCTCCTAGATTAGTAAGTTTTCGATGGAGATTATAATATTGATTCTGAAGAAAGAAAAAAAAATCAGAATAATGAGTACATGACACAAATTGAAAGGAAAAGGCAAACACAATACAGTAAAACCTCTATAAAGTAATAACGTTGGGACCTTGATATTTTATTACTTTAACGAGATTATTAATTTATCGAGAGATAATTAGACCAAAACCTTAATTCGGGACTCAAAAATTCTACTCATTTATCGAGGTATTACTTTATCGAGTATTACTTTATAGAGGTTCTACTGTAGAAGGCTGTATTTTGTTCATGTTCTATTTTTTTTTTAAAATATTTTGTAATATTTACATATTCATGTGTTTATAAGTAGTACTTTTAAAAGATGCCACTTGAAAGAGAAGGAATATGAACAAAAGTAAATTTATGAAAAACAGAATAAGATAATTCCTTCTCATTTTAGTATTTACATATGACATTCAAAGGGCCTGTTTTGAATATATTTTGTTCAATAAGTCATTCTAGCTTGATTTTATTTTCAGTTTTTCAGGTAACGAAATTATGTTTTATTTAATTATAATTTATTCGAAATTTAAGAGGAATAGAGCCATGCAGAATTTTACAAGAGGAATGGAACCATGCAGAATTTTAAGGGTCGAAATAACCTACAGAATAAGAAAAAAAAAGAAAAAAGTAGACACAAAGAAGAAGAGTACCAAGATAAAACCGAAGAATAGCGAAAACAAAGATATTGAATTGCGAATACAAAATAGAGACCAAAGAAGACAAAGATGAATAAGGAAAAACCATATTAAAAACTTGTGAAGAACAATTTGAAGAGGAATTCGAACAAGAACGAAGGAGAAGAAACCTAACAACAACAAAAAAACTTGCGAAGACCAATCTAAAGAGGAAATAAAATAAGAACAAAGGAGAAGAAACCAAATCAAAACAAAACAAAAAAGAGAAAAAAAAAGAAGAGCGAAGACGAAGAGCAAACGCGAAGATGAGTGAAAATGAAGAAGAAATCAAATAAGACCAAAGACAAAGAAGAAAACAAAACATAAGATACTGAAAAAGAATGAATCAAAGAAAATTAAAAAAAAACTTTAAAACAACAACGAAGAAGAAAATGAAGAACAATTATGTGTGTCGACTAGCTTCTTCATTTAGGTTTTAGGTTTTATAACCATTGAAAACTTACCAAAATATTAGTTTATCATCTAGCTTAAATTTATTACATACAAATATTGTTATTTATAGCATTTTAAGTTCTAACATAACCAACTGAAGTTATTTTAAATAAACATCATGTTACATACAAATATTGTTGACATCTAATTTTAAGAATTTCACTAAACATATTTAAAAATATATTTCTGTTTAGAAAATGACTAACACGTCACAATAGTTCATAAATTAACATTACATTTTACAATATATATATATATAACTAAAGTTTGTCCTATTATAATGATTTGAATATTTCAAGTAAGTTTTGGTCATTAGACATACACAAACATTTTAGTTACCGGGATATGATTTAAACAATATTTTTGTATGTCAAGATTTGATCTCAACACGATATTGATATATCTAAAAAAAAAAATTTACAGAATTTTGGTTTGAAATATTGATAAATTTTAATTGTTGATTTTTGCAGTTTAAAAAAAAATCTTTAAGAATATATTTTAAACCTATTTAAGATACAGACCCGCGCGTGCGCGGGTAAAAGTCTTAGTCTTTCTTTGAATTTTCTTAGCATAGATAGTTTCTTGCATTATTATTTTTTTTGACTAAAGGCTTTCAAAGTTTATGATATTTTAATGTTTTAATCTTAACTCCATGGATTAATACCTCAAATGCTATAAGCACATGAGTGGAGCCGGCTTAAAGATTTTGTAAGCCTATGGGCAACATCAAAATTATATTTTTGATTGTGCCTTTTTTTAAGACTAAAAGTTTATTTTTTCTCTAGATCTGTAGTACACTGCACCTACTGTTCCTGGACATGAGTATTGAATTTGAGTAATTGGTAGAAAAAAAAATTCTATTACTCCCTCTGTTCTCTAATAAGTGTCTTTTTACCTTTATGCATACAGATTAAGAAATCATTAAGTTTTTATTTTTTCAAAATAAAACATGTTTTATCATCAACTTCAATATAATTCAACCAATAAAAAAGCAATCTGCAGAATTCAAACAGTCAAAATAACAAAAATACATTAATTTTTGTATTGATTTGTGAGAAGAACACTTATTTATAAACAAAAAAAGTCTTTAAAAAACACTTATTATAAAATAGAGGGAGTATCAGTTACCAATCGGAGGGATATGTAACTTTTCCAATGAACAAAAACAAATTATTTGAAACACTCGAAAATCGTCACGGGAGCGACCTTTTTCTCCGTAGAATCCACTTAAGTTCATCTCTCACGAGCTCCTTAATGTAGGAGGTATATTATTGAAATTTTGAAAGAAAAACTTTATTATACAAGAGATTTTTCTTCGTTACTTTTTTCATCTAGAAACTTAACCATGTAATACTCTAGCCTCTTCACAACATCCACCGGCAGAGACACCTGAACCCTAATAGCATCACAGTTTCCAGCGACCGGCAAAAATAGACAGTAGATATCACTCGTGAGAGGACCCATATACATTGGCTTTCCTCCTCCCAAGTCCAACTCCTCTAGTCCCAGTTTAGCCCATTGAGAAATAACCAAACCGCAGGTGACGTCCGTTTTTACTGTTTTATCCTCCAGTAAATCTATTGTCGATCTGACATAGTCGTCGGTGATTCCCGCTTTCGCCTCTTGTATTAACTTTACCGCGTGGTAAATATTGCCATTGACTAAGTCTTGTACGTTGCTCTCGGCGCACGCTAGCACGAATCCGTTACCATAATACCCTTGTGGAAGCTCTGGACACAGCCTTTTCCTCACATTAACAGAGAACAAAAGTTTGACCAGCATGGTCAACGGTAAGTCAAGAGACCGTGCCCACGAGCGCCAAGTGTGAGCGGCTAGTGCCTCGAACGTCGTGCATTTTAGCGAGGGAAAGCATGTTTTCTTTAGGCGTAGGATAAGAGATGGAGTGAAGGTTAAGGTGGCGGGAGCCAGTGGTTGGGATTGTAAATACTTGCAAATGTCGAAGGTGGAGGTTTTTTCGACGGTGGTGGTGGCTCGGGTGAAACCGGGATGCGAGTGCGTGACACGTGGTGTATTTCGCGGATCTAACACGTGGCGGGAGTGGAACGGTCGGATCGGAAAATGAGCATTGGTGTTGGCATGGGCCCATGCATGTAGGAATTGCGATGTGCCGATGCCGTCACAAAGGCAATGATTGATCGCGGTGCAGAGGATCATACCCCCGCAACGGAGATGCGTCACCTGAGTCATCATTAATCAACAACTTCGTAAAAAAAAAAAAAAAAAAAAAAACTTCGTAAAGGTTTTCGCAAAAAACAAATGCGTAAAGTTTTTTTTGTTGATAACGGATTTTCATAAAATGCGTAAAGTTTCCATGTTCTTTATACAAAAATTATGAGAATATATCGATCTATTTCTAAAAGTCGACGAGCATTAATAAAATGTGCATATTCAAATTAGCTTAGTTTATAGTGACGCACATAACTTTTTGTTTTTGCCAACCATATGTACTCTATTGAGTTTGAATCTTGATAATGACGCGGTATAAAAATCTTACTATTGAGTTAATATAAAGACATGTGGAATAATCTAATTAAAGGCAAGAAAAAAAAAGACTTTTTGTTGTTATTGTAAGTTTGTAACCAAGAAAAGAAAAAGAGTGAACAGACAAGTTTATTCTCTATGTGCCCTTCTTTTTTCTTCCATCAAATCTCTTTATTAAAGTTCACGTATTTTAAGAAGAAATGTGGTAGGAAAAGTCTTTATATTATTCATACATCGAATGCGTTATGCACGACCTATAAAAGTATGCATTTCTTATTTGAAAAAAAAATAAAGTAGCCGAATCAATTTAGGAGTCAGGAAAAAAAATACCAATCTATAATGTTAGTTTTTCCCTGAAAGAATATATAAACAGAACAGTCGATCCAACCTAAAATATTCGAGCTATGTTTAACCCCTAAAACAATCGATGTAAGTCCTTTTACAAAATATCAACTAATATGGAAACAATCTAACCAGTCATGATTTTGATATTGAAATGCTAAGTTGCTAAGCAAGAAAAAGAAATATAAATGAAGTACGAAGACAAAATGAGAAGAAAAAGACCTGTATGACAAGAGGAGGAATATCCAAGAAACTCGGAGCTTGAACCTTAAACAAGAGCTTCCTCCAAGACTTGTTTGGCTTAGGTGAAAGCTGAATAAAATCCTGACAAGTTATATCCATGAAAGCTTCTGCGAAAACCGCGCCTTCCCCATTACAATCAACCTCAAGCTTGCTTTGGTCATTAGAGACTTTGATCCTTCCGGCAAAAGGGTAGTAATCAACTAGAACCCTAGACAGAGAATCTTTGAGGGTTAGAGAGGGGACAGATTTTTGGAAAAGGTAAACGTACTTAATAGAGAATCTGAGAAAATAATGGTCGTCGAGGTTGGAGAGGTATAGAGAGTGATTAGGTGTGGGAGATGTAGGAGTGATTAAGGTTGGTTGCTTTCCCTCGTACAAACAATCCGGCAGTTCTTGCATCTCCCCACTTTTTTTTTTTTTTTTGTTTTTTAGAGAGAAAGAGAGAGAGAGAATAGAGATGGTGGAAAGGGAAAGTAAGAAGCAAAGAGATATGAATGGGAGGGGTAAGGTGGTGGAATCCGCTTAAACAGAGCCAGTCCTCAAATATATTGGACCCATGCGAGTTTAAATATACATTATGCTATCTTTGTTGGGATTTGTGATTAATGCTAAAAACTGAAATTTGCTCTCCAAGCTTTCATACTTATAGCTACACCTTTTTTTTAAAAAAGAGTAAAAAAGTTTTCAGTGTATCCAATACACCCATAAAAAAAGTTTTAAGAAAAAATACAACCTTTAGAAGAGAGATTCCGAGCAAAGTATGAAACGGATCAGAAGGATTGAAAAGGAATACAAGATGCAAATAATAACGTTACAATCTAAATATTTCAAGTACTGAGAAAAATGTTAACCTAAAATTCTATACAAAGAACAGAAGATAACAAGAAAACTTTGCAATTTAATGTTACAAAAAAAGAGAGCAAAATTGTAAAGTTTTATGTGATTCATTGCAATAGTCTATCTGACGGAATTAAACTTCAAAAGCCGTAATGCAAGAGGATAATCGTGGTGGTTAGAGCCGGGATTGGGTCGGAGGGTTAACTAATCAGTAGCACAAGTCTGGTTTAACAAAGAAATCCATCGATCGAGAATAAAATGGATTTAGAAACGAAAAAAAAAAGTCGGCAAAGAATTTGTGGGTCCGTTAGTGCAATACCTCAGCTATGGTTAGGCACAAAGTATGAAAATATGATTCGATGGTGATTGGAGCACTAATTGATGAGAGTACTTTTAATGAATAACTATCCTTGTACACACTGTTCAAAAAAGCGCAAGGCTAAGCAGAGGGTGATCCAGAACTTGGGACCTAAAATGTTTAATCGGAATCTAGACGGTTTTAAACGTTTACATGATAAACATATACTCCAATTGATAATACTAAAATTAAAATAGTTTTATAAACATATAAATATAGACAGAGTATATTATAATTTTAATATTTAGTGTAACATATATAAATATTATAAATACTAAAATTAGAATAGTTTTATCACTTTATAATTAAATGTTGTCATTTTCATGTTTAAAAAAAAAAATTCCGTCTATATCCGCCTAATGACCGTCTAACCCATTTAAACCGCCGAACAATGTCTTCCGCTTAACTTGCTCAATTAACATAAAATCCAAGCGGGTTAGGACCGCGTACCACTGCGGTACTCCACTTTCATGAACACTGCAGTTGTACGTAATCTTCTTCCAATTTTATTAACAGATGAGAAAATTCTTGTCAACCTGCAAAAGGAGTATTTGTAACCAACATGCTGGTAAACTTATAGTTCTATGAAAAATAGATAGGACATGTCTTTTCCATTATTATGAACCATAAGTTTCAGTAACATCAATTAAATTAATAGTTTGCCAAAAGTTTTTTTTATAAAGGACCAAAACTTACCAGAAACTGTGACAATTCCGAGCTTAATAATTAATCCAAGAGTATTTTTTTTCCTTTGTAACATCTCACTCATTCTTATTTGAGAGAGAGTGATGATCCAAACCAACTTCAAATTATAACATGTCGTTAAAAAACAAAACGTAAACAGAATCCATATGAAAATATGGCTCTCATTAGTGTGTGGTTAAAATACTAGCAAAGACCCAATTATAAGTAATGAAACAAAAGCATATGGTTTTAGAAGCAAACTGTATGCATATTATTCAAAAAGTCATATACTTACCAACATACCAAAGCAAGAATGCAATAATTGCAAGCAAATATGACAAAAATTACATGATAGCGTTTGCAAGTTTATTGGATGTAATCATAATGCTTTTTGAGTCAAATAACTACTGGTCAATCTAAAAATGATGTTATCCAAATTGCATAACAATTCTACTACAATAATAACAAGAGTAACTTCATACTTGAACATGAAGTTCTTACACCTTTTAAAGCTATAAAAATAGTGAAAGCTCAAAAAGAACAAAGTTGAATGAAATGTTGCATAAATATTCTTCAAGCTATAATCTAGAAAGTCTTATATAGATATAGATGTGGCGGAGCAAACTGTGGCTCAATCTTTCAGTGTGAAGTCATCAAAGCACAAAGGAAAGAAGGTTGCTACTAAAACAACAAATGAAGAAAGAGAGTTCAGTTCTGGATCAAGCCTTAATACAACATGAACCTTTGAATTTGGACTGTAAATTGTACCTATTTGTCTCGGATTCAAAGTTAATTTACAAGCTTCTAGTAATCTGAAAAAGAGATGGAACATTTTAATCATAGCTATTTTGTCTTAATCAAATCTAAATAAAAGTAAAAATATTATTACCATTTTCAATCACCAGCTACACTGCTTCCTCAGCTGTTACTAAAATAGTAAAATGTTAAGCAGTTTTAAATTTATACTATTTACCATTTACGATTTACCATTTTACACTGCTTCCTCAACTGTTAATCATATGTTAAAGATTTGTTTAACAGAGTGTCTGACCCTCTCCGAGCCATAAACAGGCCACGTGTCCCACGAACCAGCGTAGCTTTAACAATAATAAAACAAGAGTGCTAATCGCTGCCTGCGCCTCTCTCTCCCGCAACTTTTCCTCCAGATCTCCGCAGCGACGGATCCAAATCGGCGAGCTAGAGCTTGATTATCCGGCGAATTGGTGCTCTTCTTGTTTTGATCCCTGCAAAATTTTCTGTTCATCTCTTCCGAATGTTTGATTTGGGGCATGTGAGGTGTGACATCATCTGAGATGGCTTCAATCCGGCGAACTCTCTCGCCGGTGTATCACGATCGCCCGTACGAGAATGGCGGTGCACCATTCTCACCCTCTTCTATGTCATCCCCGTCTCAAAAGAGTAGCAGTAAACATAGTTCCTCGCAATTTCTCTCATATCTCGCCAAGCTTTCCGGAGCAACTTCTGACCTTAAAAGCTCGCGCAGAGGCGGATGGCGGCGACCGTTTTACCAATTCCTCGCTTTCTTTCTTCTCGGATTTCTATTAGGCATGACACCGTACGGACAAATGGAGGATGTGAACGGTACCGATCGCTTCTCCTTCGAGATCAAACCGCCGCCGAACGTTGAAGAACGGAAAGAGAATTCCGTAGATGGGGTAAGTTTTGTGGCGGAGAGTGAAACTGGGAAGAAGGAGGATTTCAATATTGTGCCGAGGAAGCTCGTAATTGTGGTCACACCAACGTACAACCGAGCGATGCAGGCGTATTACTTGAACAGGGTTGCTCAAACGCTGAGGCTAGTGGAGCCGCCTGTGCTATGGATAGTGGTGGAGGGCAATGCAGCGTCGTTTGAGACCTCGGAGATTCTGAGGAAGACAGGTGTAATGTACAGACACTTGGTTTGCAAGAGGAATATGACGAGTATCAGGGACAGAGGAGTCCACCAGAGAAACACTGCCTTGGAACATATCGAGTTGCACAAGCTCGATGGAATTGTATACTTCGCCGATGATGACAATATCTACACGCTTGAGCTCTTTCAAAGCCTAAGACAAATCAGGTAAGTCTAAATTACTAGGCTTTATTCTTCCTTGTGGGTATATGGATGGAATGTAGGATTAATGCTACCTGGTAATTTGTGAGAAATAGAGTTGTTAGATCTTTGGTTTGAAGACTGTGCTTCAATTTTAAGTTGCTAGTTAAGCAGATGCAGAACTCTACTGGCCCCTTTTGTCCCTTGTTGCGTGAGTCTCGCTGATTCTAGTGAAGCATAAGCCTATTACTCTCATGTTGAACTATTGAGAATTTGAAGCTTTCTGCACAAAATCTGGGATTTATATGCCTGCTTGCATCTGTTCTTACTCTCCGCTTTGCTGCTTGAAGCTTCCATGTTCTCAGTCTTGTTTGTTTGAGAAAATACACTTCATTTCTTGTTATTGGAAAGTGTGTTTGTTGAACTTCTCTGTGTACCACCTGGTCTTGGTTTCCTGAGCATTCCAAAAAAATTTCCCATTGAGTTTAATGCTGACAGCTCGATATCCAAGGCTTATCTTCGTCTGAAGTATTTGTCCCCCATTTTAATTTGTTTGTGTAGCCGATTTGGAACATGGCCTGTTGCGATGCTGGCGCCAAGCAAAAACAAGGCCATCCTAGAAGGTCCAGTATGCAACGGAAGCCAAGTAATTGGATGGCACACAAATGAAAAGAGTAAAAGACTACGTAGGTTTCATGTTGATATGTCCGGCTTTGCTTTCAACAGCACTATACTTTGGGACCCTAAAAGGTGGCGACGTCCCTTTACTCATCCAACCCGCCAACTAGACAATTTGAAGGAAGGCTTCCAAGTATGAGTTTTGAGCTTTTCTTTGCTTATCTGTCTTTATAATCTTATACATGACAATGACAATGACAATGGTGTGTGTGTTCCAAGCAGGAGACGACATTTATAGAGCAGGTTGTGGCAGATGAAAGCGACATGGAAGGTGTTCCACCAGATTGCTCGAGGATACTGAACTGGCATCTTCACTTGGATGCTCGGGATGTCCCTTATCCGCAAGGGTGGACGATACAAAAGAATCTGGAAGCTCTCATAACTGTGAAATAGTTTGAAGATACACTACAACTTTTGACTGGTAAGATTTATAGGCTTCTGAACTTTTGAATTCAGGTGTTCAGGAACTATAAAAAAAGCAAAACGTCAACTTAAAGATCGTCAAATTTTCGTATGTTTTGGATTTGGTGTTTTACTATGAGATGGAATTATATTTTACCATTTCGAGCATTTGATGATTCCACAGCATTTTTTTCATTTTCTGAGTCGAATACAACCGTTGCATAAATTTGCACTTTTTACAGGTAGACATAGTTGGCTTCTCTCTATACACAATAAATATGGAATAAAATGTCTAGCATAATTTTCTAATAATGTTTCCTATGAGTTTTAAGGCGAAACGCTTAATTTAGCATCTTTGGGTACCTAACCTAGTAAAACTTAAAAATCAAAATATCTCTTGTTATACATAGTTAAAATTACAATGCAATACTTTTAAGGGTACAATAAAATTGGTTTTCAGCTTGGAATTTGGTGAAAAACAAAAAGGAAAAATTTACTAAACTGCGCGGTAATTTGGTTTCCCTAGATGTCGGGCTGAGCTTGACTAGTCTCCAAGTAATATCCGTATGAATCAATCACACTGTAATCCCTACACATAATTTATATCCCTTCATACTTAGATTGGGAACTGAAAATTCAATCGAAGAGCAATTTTTCCACCTCTCGAATTTCGTTTTTTTTAACACCGTTAAAGTTGGGTTTACTATCTTAGAAACCCTTACTTAGTGGAAAGTGTATCATCCAATTCATGTAAAATGGATAATTGATATATGGAAACCCACCACTTTCGTAACCATGTAAACTCCATGTTTAATTGATAATATATATGGTTTTTGATGTATCCTACCTTTTAAACTCTATCTTCTCTTTATAGTAAAACAACGTTGATGCGAGCGTACATCCATTAGAAGTGAACCCTTTTCTCACGGCCACGGTGAAGTTTTTCAAAATAATATACACAAAAAGGGCTACAAAATAGAGAAAATATGAATGACCACACACGTTGGACTACCATAACTGGCCTCGCTACTAATCGCAAACCCAGCCACACATGTAGTTAGTAGTCAGATATACGTGTGATGGCCAGTCTCGAGCCGTTGACACAAGATTTAAGTATCCGTCCTTTGTCTCCTCCAAATGCTTTAAGTTGTCGATATTCTCTCAGGGTCACGTTAAGGCCGCCCCATGGATAGAAGAAGTTGCATCTGACGGGTGCAATTGTGACCGTGAATCTTGCCCATTGTCAAGCCCAAGAACTGAAAGAGCTGAACTGGTAAAACATGCATCAAGATTCAGTATTTGACATGTTGTTTTTACTTAAAAGAACTGGATAGCAGAGTGTCTGTTTAGTTTAGAGGACGTACTTTGGTAGAGAAGCTCTGATAGTTGGTTGACTCGCGTAAGCCGTAAGAGAAGGTCTTAGATCAGGAAACTTCTTTATGATGCTTTCAAGTTGTGGCATTGGTAACTGCCAAAACCATACCCAACAGTTATTTGAATTTTCTGCGATTACGCTAAATTCGTATTTTCTTATAAAAGTTGTTTCTTGTACCTCCAACAGAACAGGGAAAGAATGTGGCTGTGTCTGGGACACACATTTCAAGAAGCCAGGCCACAATTTTGGCAATCTCCAGATCTGCATCCAAAACACATTCCATCATAACCACACCAGATAGAGAATAGTCTCAAAGCTGATAATTGTGTTTGATCTTAAAATTAATTACTCACCTGCTTGCTCACCAACTTGGAAAGGATTTCCATGACAAAATCAACCTGGACAAAAGATCAGATATTTCTTTATTTCCGACCAAAAGAATCCAGAGTTTGACCCATAATACTTACAAAATAACGTTTTGTTGTTGTAATTTCCTCACTTCTCAACTAAACAAAATAATAACATATATCTTAGAATCAAAATAGACTTCATTGTGCCCTCGCAATTACTAGCTACATATTAGTCCTTTTGGATAGCAAGCATATGATTTCAGAAAACCTTGTGCCCGAAACATATTCTATATCTGTCGCTTATTCAGTTTTAACAAAGACCGTTCGTTTTTCTAAGTCACCGTGTTCCTAACTCTAACAGTACGACACTTACCAGTGCTGGAAAAGCATCGATCGCTTGAATTACAGTTCTCATGAAGAGTAAAGGAAGAGGTGTTCGATCAACCTGAAACAAATAAGCATCACAGATGTAAATATCCAAATCAGGAGTTCATATCCATGATATGTACCCTCTTGACATACCATCTGACCAAGGGCCTTTGCCAAGACTTGCTGCGTGAAAACAGTGCGTTGTTCAAAGCAAGCTGAACATGCATCTGTTATCTGAAAAAAAATCACAGCCAAATGAGACTCTGTTAACAAGAGAGAAAGTAGATAGAACAGCTACCACACTCGCAGAATTTCACAAAGGGGCCCATGGGAAAACAGATTAATCAGGTCAATAGCAAGCAACAATATAATTATTCAGTTGCTAGTTGCTATTAGTTTTCTAGCTTCCTATAGCATCATATGACATGAGATGCATCATCGACTTCCGTATAAACAGCTTGCATGGACAGAAGTTAGTGGGAAAAGCCCATTTTGCTTAAGAGGAAATAGCAGGAGATAAAAAAAAGGGTAACTTCTGTCTCTTTTCAACTAATTTCTGGATGACCTCATCACTGTTGAATCTATAACGACATACAGATGGTAAAGAAAGCATTCCAATAGGAAGTACCAGAGCTGATTTCGAGCAAACAAGTGCATGCAACAAGGCCCTTCAAAAGTACTTTCAAACAAGATGGAAAATCAGAAGATACTCAGGAGATACCTTTTTCAGTGGTGGCCCGTCCTTCTCAGGAACAATATCGTGGATAGCAATCAGTACCTCGGCAGGTGTTAGCGCAGGGCCGGTGTGAGCAGAACCCTATCACAGATACAACAAGAAGGATCTGACCAGTTGTTACAGCGGAAGAAAGCATATAATCTATCAGAGCATCACTTCTCAGACAAAAATATCACCATAAGAATTTTAATTAAGAAACTAAAACCAACAGTGCATGAAACAAATTATATGCAACATTGTTATACACCTCTAATCAATAAGATAACAATTAAAGGATGGACCGTGAGAATGTGCAGATACCTGTAATATACGAGCAAGTGCAAGTTGAAACTTATCAGGTGGAAGATTGAGAAGGGGAGGAAAGATGGGCAAAACCTGTTACATTGAATAAGAATGTCCGTCATTCTACCATTGATGAATTTCTAAGGAATTACAAAACATCATCTTTTGTACAACACAGTTTTCAGTTTTTTTCCAGTGTTACTAGTTCTTATTTGTTTGTACATTTTCAGATAGGCAAAATAACAGGAGTGTAAACGAAAACAAAACTACAAGTCTTCATTTCCCTTTAAGAGAAAAGCAGTGGAAAGCTAAGAATCCATGGAAAGAAAGTAGAAAATAACCTCGTCTTTAGTGAGTGAAGAAAGCAATGGAATAAGAATTGAAACATCCTGCAGAGCACAACTTTCTTGTAAGGCTTGCAATCTTGATTTTCATAAATATATACACACATCTAACCTTTAGCTTCGTTTCATATAGATGCTTTACAGTAGTAATCAAATCCGGCGAAGGTGCCAATTCTTGTGTCAATATTTGTAGCACCTTGACATACAAAAATAAACAACGAGCGTGATTCAAAAACTGAAAAATACTTTTTGGGCCAGCATGAATTTACTAAAGGGAAACACAGAGCCACTTACAAATGTCAATAAATTTTCACTTCCCTTAGGCGGATCAGATATTATTTGGAGCAGGTCCATATAAGAAGAACCTAACTCTCGTATCAGGATAGGTATATGTCGATAAAAAGCCTGAACCATTTCAGAAAGATAACAAAATAAATCAATTTGATGTTTATGAATATCTTTTACCCCTACTAAAACTTGGAGAAGATGCGTGATGCATATAAGAAAATGGCACATATTACTCCAAAACTAAACCAAAAATTGATGTTCAAAAGAAATATCCCATCGCATCACTTTTCTGTACCATGCCACACAAGATGCACATAAGTGGCATGAGGGTTTATTAGGGAGGGGCTAATTCACCTGGATTACTGTTTTTGGAGCTCTCCCATAAACTTCAAAAACAAGTCGAAGGAGACTAGGTTTCTGGAAAAAATTACAGTATTCATCAGAACCACTGTAATATTTAAGAATATAGAATATTTTAAGCACTATGAGCAAACCTTTTTACACAAAGCGAAGAACAGAGAAATTAGTCTCTGGGCTTCAGAAAATGATGAAACAGAAACATCACGAGAAGTTTGTAGATCCTGCTGAGTGTGAATGTCGGAGGTTCCAGACCATGGAGAGACACTTGTCAAAGTTATCTGACTTTTAGCCTGCAAATAAGTGTCAGCTAATCAGCCCACGAAAAGTCAAGGTTTCTAAACTGAAGCCCGCCCATTGCATTGACTAGGTAATCCTCGCAAGAGAGAATTTATAGGCTTACGAGAACAGGCATAAAAAGTAACTGACATCTAATAAATTATAAAGTAATAAGATTTTATATATACAAATTCAAAATGAACTGAGCTATACGCCCTCAAGAGAACTGTTACTGGCTTTTGGGGCTTTACTGCCTTATACAGAATGATACTCACACACCTACCAGTCTAGACTGTAAGCTTACCTCTGTTTTAATTCCTTCTGCAACTAATCCAGTCTGTGAGAGATCTGTCTCAGAGTTCACAGCACTAAGCAACATATCTGTTGCAAATTGCTCAACATGCTCTGATATGTATGTTAGGTGATATAGTTTGTTTGTGACCTGTGCATGCATTTGAGAAATAAACATTAGAATTAATGCACCAGCAATAAATAAAAATCATGTTGCTATCTGGGACTAATTTCCTCACCAGTCGTATAGCTTTTGCACGAATGTCTTCTTCAGAATGAACAGAACACTGCCATAACAGGATTCAAACATGCGTGAGGAACATGGGAAAACCGATAGGACCATATGACATGAATTGAAGTATGAAGAAAACACATAATTATTTTGGTGTAGAATAGCTCAAACATTCCTTTGCGGAGCTTAGAGATCAGAACACACTGCTTATCTAATTGCAATTTTCTATACACTCTTCAATCAGCCAAATTCCACACTTATCCCAATATCAAGGTTTCAGAAATTCATAATGTGCATACAGGGTAACCTTCAGCCTCTGCCCTGATGAAAATAAAATTACAACAAGCCACAGAGGTCTTCTACGTGATAAACTAAGATAAATAGACCTGGGAAATTCTCACTGGTGTAAACAGCTTAACTTGACCAATGTCTGGCAACAGAATTAATATGCTACAGCTGTTTTGTAGTACTAATCAACAGGCGGCTGCAATTTGTAACTTTATAACTTGCATTATTTGAATTCCCGTATTCTCCATCATGAGACTATAACATAACTCCAATGTGACAGCACTTGCAAGAAACAGAAATAATAAAGTTTGGATATAGTGTTTCACCTTCAATGCTATAGCTAAGCATGCTTTTCGCTCATTTGGACGCACTAAAATTAAGCTCCAAACAGCACCAAGCCCTTGGGTAACACGCTCACTATCAGAGATTTCCCTTGCAACTGGGTCATGACGAGTGGAGCAGAGTTCATCCAGTAGCTTAATGGCAGAATCAGGTAGATGTGGAGCTTCTCCAAAAAGTCTGCTGAAAGACTTGTCGGAAGCAGGAAGAGCATCCAGAAATGATCTTGCCTACAATAAGTATCTTAATAAGAGAGATTGGGAAACAAGAAATGAAAAAAAGTTGAATAAATACTCACCACCGCTATGAGAAATTTTTCATAAACAGTAGCATAAGTTGAGGATTCATCTGTGTCCATAATTGCCATTGAGTGCAGATGGTACAGAACATGTAAAACAAGTTCATGCCCCTAGAAACAAAGAAGCAAATAGATCAGAGGTTCGTCTAGACATATGGTAGACTCTCAGTTACTCGGACTTGCAGACACATAAATAATCTCACTGTAACAGTGCACTCTTAAGATGCTACAAAATTTATGACAGCCAATACACTCTCCGACGTATGGAAAAAGATATTCAAAATCCAACACACGATAAAAGACTGACGGTTGAGTTTGAGGAGCCAGCGAAACACTAGTAATACAAGTACCTTGAATTCTCGATGATCTACACTTATATGCTCTCTTAGTATGGTTGCAACATCATTGCCAGCATCGATCTGAAAAAAATA
This sequence comes from Microthlaspi erraticum, assembly GCA_902728155.2. Classification (NCBI taxonomy): domain Eukaryota; kingdom Viridiplantae; phylum Streptophyta; class Magnoliopsida; order Brassicales; family Brassicaceae; genus Microthlaspi; species Microthlaspi erraticum. The sequence continues at coordinate 52,168 of CACVBM020001176.1, forward strand.
ATCATAAATAACATTTATGTTTGTAAGCAAAATAACTAAATTAGAACATGAATATAGGACTCCATACGGATAAAGCCAAATAATGGAAGTGGTAGCTACATTTGACGGCAAAACCACAAGTAACAAGTATCAAAGAGGCACCCACCTTAGCAATCAATCGAGCAATCAATGCCATGCAAATTTTGTTACAATCAAACCCACAGACATCTCTATTTGATTCAATTATCCGTTGAATAGCCAACTTTCCTACAGTTTTGCTTTGCTCTATGGTAAGTTCAACATATGATGGAACAGATGCCAACTCTCGGTAGCTTTCCTCTGCTGCAGTAATGTTTGATTCTGCAGGGGGAGGAAGTAGATCGAAATCTGGGAGTGATGCTGAAGGCGAATGTTGATCATAATCTGGGGCAGACACCAAATCCAAATCACACTTTGTTTCAGAACCTGATAACTTTGTTTCTCGGATGCCTTCATCATCCCTGCAAGGAGATAGTGGAACATCTAAAGATGATTTAACCTTTGAGGGGTAAACACACTCTTTGGGAACAGTCAACAAGTCCTCTCTGTAATCACGCTGATCAGTTATTCTGATTACTGAACTTCCCATCAGCTTGTCTTGGCTACGCTCTACTGCTGTTGGATAAACTGATACAGTAGCCCCTGCCGTGACAGCAGTAACCGAAACTGGCTTGCTCGGTACGGTAGAGATGTCCATCTCCACTGGAACTGATTCCTTACCCTCAGCTGCAGGCAGTGATGTTGGTGCTGCAGATGAATTTAAACGCCTTGGATCCATGCGACGGGGATCCTGCATAGCTATGTGTAAGTTATCTTGAAGAAAAAAACATTCAACATAGAATCAAGCAGCAAATGGAAGTTCGTACCCTTCTTGGGTCGCGTCTAGGGTCGGCAACGACGCTATTCAAACTAGGCACATCAGAAAAAGATGACCCAGCAGGAAGGGTTGGATCAAAAGGAAGTTGTGGCTGAGGAGTCGGAGAATGAATGGAATTTATTGAAGAAGATACCACAATATCTGCTGAAGTAGCCAGTGAACTTGACAATGTAGGAGGGCTACTAGGCAAGTGTTTCATGCTTGTTATTACAATATCAGCAAGCATATCTGGATGAAGCTTAGAAATGAGAATTTCAAGTGATGCAGCACCTCTGTCTCCTTCAGCAAGCAAAGCACCAATCATTGAAACCATTTGTTCTACTGGAGTCAACTCACTGTCCGAACGATGGTTACCAGAGGAAATGCCATTGGTAGAGACAGGTCCCTGTGGAGAATCACTAATTTGAATTTGCGGAGTCAAATTCATGTTAGTGTTATGGCGTAAGCGCTTAGGGGCAACCTCTCCATTGATTGTATCATCTTCACCCTGGGGCATTATTCGTTTCTTAGACAAATCCCAAGAATTTTGATTATTAATCGCCTGGTTATTCTGAAAAGTAGGTTCATCACGAAACGTTACTGGTCACATTGATCAAAGCTGATGTAGAGCTATAGAAGAGCAGGAAAGAAAGAACGAATAAAATAGACTATTACCTTGCCTGACCAATTTTCACGTGCAGCACGCTCATTATTTCTGACCAATTTATCAACTTGACGGAGAACTTGATCGGCAACATCTGCAGCATTCATTGCTCGAAGTGCTCTAAGAAGCTTGTCTCTTGACTATAAATGAAAAGAAAAGAAAACTCTCAGCAGCAAAATAAATATTATCAAACAAACAGAAATCATATGATACTTTTGATATATGATATGATCGAGCAAACACTTCTATCAACTTTTTTCTACCTATTATGAACGAGGATTCACTCCATCAAATGATACAAGATAACATGTCTTTTTTTAGCCAATGAAAACCTTTTCTCAAGTAACAAAATAGCACATCTCGCGAGAAAAAAAGGCGTTGTACATTCCTAGAGTAGAAAAACAAGATAACATAAAAGGTTGAGAATTTGACCAGAAAGGCGCTTAACAATCAAGTAGTTTCTCTGACATGAGGGAACTTGGTTCCATGAAATACCACAGAATATTCCCAAAAAAAATACTCTTTTGTTTCCGGCATTTATATGCAAGACAGATCGTTATGGTTAGAACTATAATGAGAATTAAACAACCATCAGCATAAAGATACTTAGAACTGATGTCCAATAATGATTTCAAGTGTTATTCAGCAAAAAAGGGTAGAGATGTAGAGGCATCAAATCCAGATATACGAGAGAGAAACAAAACAATGAAGTATGAACGCTCTACCTCTATCATAGGTGAGAAAGTACATCTAAGAAATCCCAGCAAGGCAGTTCTTATGGAATACTGAACGCTTGCAGCATGGCATCCCTTGACCGTCTGAAGATTTGGGTGAAAATCGAGCAGAGAAGAAAGGACAGTGTTATAGTGGATAGGCCTCCTCCTTGCTACCACTGCAAGACTGAAAGATAAGGTATTGTTAGATAGGAGACCAAGTGCTACATAGGAAAAACTCAAAACTGCAAATGGTTCAGTTATACTCCTACAACATGTCCTAATGGATCACTGCACATCTCATCAAACAAAATAATGTATACTGGCGTCAAAGAATCTGCATTCAAGGTTCGACCCATGCGAGAAGCTGTTTTAACATATGCAATCATCTAACGTAAAAGATACTAGAATATAACTATATTGAGCAACCATTCCTGTGAGAAACTTTACTTATGATTCTGCAGCATACAACACCACTAATAAGCTCCTTAACAAAATAAAACTTTGCTGAAACCAAATTTTTATATCCCATTATTATTACAGTTTGAGGAGTCCTGAAGTTCTGTCCTGGAAGCATATCAACATAAACAAATCTCTGCAAAGCAAGCATGTTCTAAAGATTTCTTCCAATTACAAACTAGCTGTCAGCATAAAGATGAATTATTACTGTTATCAAAGCAATAAGCTGATCAATTTTCACATTTTTCTTATTTTAAGACAATTCCATCAACAGAAGTTATGTAAAACCGAAAGAAAAACCAAAACCACTCTCTAGACAATGCCTTTCCTCTCAGGGTTTAACATTAATCTTTCTAGAAAGATTAACTGTTCCCAGATATTAAAAGGTAATATCAGTTCAAACAAAAACAATCATGATTAATAGTTTTTGAAGATTTTGTCAAAAAAGATGCAGAAATGATATCCCAGCTTAAGCTGAAGGTTCTCTCAAACAGATGAAGGAACCTTGATAGTTCAAAGTGACTAAAGATATGCCACCTACTGGGCATAACAACCATGAGCTAACTGCTACATCCATCTTGAGAGCAAGACATAATATAAGATCAAGCTGAAAATATATTCAACTTATCATCATCCATATCGAAAAATCCACCTAATCCTATACATGAAGAAGAAACATTCATCATAACAGAAGGTAAAACCATGGTGCAAGTAAATGTTTGGCTAGAAAAAAATCTCTGATTGCCAAATAATACTGTGTGTAAACTGTTATAATGTAGTGTATACATTTTTAATATCCCAACATAACAATCATAAGTTTATTATATACATCCAGTTCACATAACCAAATAAATGTTTTCTCTACCATGTTTCTGCGTTACGTGGAATCAGCATTTCTAACTACTAGAGCTGACCATTCAATCTGTTGTTTGATGTCCTTATCACTTGTGGAGCTCCACAGTACCAAAAATATGCAGGCGCCATATACCCAGGTAACTCTCAATATCTGATAACCGATGCAGCTTCAACTGAGCCATTTTCCCCTGGACTATGATTCAGTTAGCTGCAACTATATCATAGAGGTTGAACTGGTGCTATAACCTGTCTCCAACTCTCCATGCTTTCTCTCTCGGTCAGAAGTTTAGTAAAGACAGAAAAATGGAAAAAAGCAATTATTTCCCCTGATGCTATTCGTCTTACAAAGCTTATATGATTCAAGACACACTGAAAGTGCAAGCAGGACGGCCAAGCCTGACCATAAAACTACTTAAAATGGAAATGATCTGCTTATTGTTGTATCTCACAAACATGTGGCACAGATAAAATTAATGTGAGAATGAGTGTTTCACACTATGTACTACACAATGAAAAAAAAACAAATGAAGCAGCAAAAAAAAAAAATCATAAATATAAAATTTAAGAGCACCAAAGCACCTATATCAACTTAATCAGCAAACTGAGGGGCAAAATAACTAAACTGTAACAGGTTACCAAGCACAATACATGAAGAATACAAATATAAAAGTAAATACACAAGAATAGTGAGATGCATCCAGAGACATACCAACTAACAGAAGCTATCGTCAGTGCACCCAGTAAACGACCAGCCGACTGTATGAAATCTAGTAAGATGCCAAATGTCATATTTGCCTCAGACATGAGCGTGGTTGGATTCAGAATAGGGTGACCGCCAGTAAGCCAGGAAATATTGAACATCTGCCTACTTCCTGTGTAGTGGAACATAAAAAGTTGACATGCCAGAAACAAAATGAACAAATCATGTATTGCACTACTCCAGATTCATACTATATTACTATATAATGTGAAAGAAAGGATAAAGAAAATTGCATGATTAGAACACAATACCTTCGTTGGAAAATTTCTCAGGATCAGATGAATCAGGAGTAAAAAGCAAAATAAATGTCTCCATAAACTTTAGAGCCAAAAGTTTCACCCCTACACAACCAGACTATCGTGAAAGAAACAGAAGACTTAAGTTAGAAAACCTTAAATTGACAGAGAAGCAGAAAAAATACTCAACCAAAGAAAATACCTCACGAGAGGAATAGACAAACAAAAAGAAGAGGCAGTGCCCAGTCAGCATACCTCCAATGCAGTAGAAAACACAGCATCTTTGAACTTAACCATCCATGTCCATAGTTCCTCACACCAACGATCAACTTTACCACGATGTTGAAACTGTAGAGATCATCAAGAATAACACATATCAGTGAGAGAAAAAGGAAATTTCAGTTCTAAGAATCAAGTCCATTGCTGTGGTGAATATACAGGACCACCCACAAAGATCTCAAAGCTCTACTAATATACAGAACTTACTGATAAAGACCAATTCATTAGAAAAGTAAGGGAAAGGGATAAGAAATGCAACAGAAAACTACTAGTGCTTGCACTGCTTTATTATCTTCAGTATTTCTTATGATGCTAACCTTAAATTTGTAAATAAGGAGCACCAACATAAAACCAACCAAAGTTTTAAAAATTGAAAATGAGAGGGGTGATTCCATTAATTTAAGTATTTTACTATAACCTCAAAGGCAACTACGAGCATGCAGTATACTTTCGCTGGTAACTACTAACTAGAAATGTATTATTGTGCAAAGAGCTCGATAAAGAGTTTCAAAATAACATATGCGAATGACAACATAACCAGCTTAAGAAACAGTAAGACCTGCATTGCCATCTCCTCCAAGACGCTGCAATAGAAAGTTGTGCCAACGGAAATAGCTTTCTTTGAAACAATCGGATCCTCGTCCTTTGATAAGACTAGTAAAACAGTCACTAGAACATAAGATTGATCCAGCATCTTCAGACCAACCTCTTCAACGATGCTGTCACCCAAAAGAATTGATCAAAAATGAATCACCATCAATAGCTACAGAAGTAAGCTGAATAATGTAGCCTAATAGACACCAATGAAAACTATGCGAGGGGAATCAAAGAGCGTGCCATAGCACTAGAGCAGAGATGGACGACTAGTATCCACCATATTGCATAGGAAGTTACAAATCTATCCCACCAAAAACAAACAATCATGTCGAATTGATGAATTGTATACAATATTTTCAATAACGGCAGCTGTGTGAAAGATCAAACATTTTTCCAGATTGGGGAAAAAACATATCCCAGAAATACAGAAGAACCCTAAACACGCTACAAAATGAAAACAAAAATCCAACGGGTTCGTGCACAGCAAGGGGAAACAGCAGCCGGGATAGGTGAAAGAAGCAATCAAAAAGCAGGTACCAAGTATAGAATTCAAAAGGGGGACTCACTCGATAAGGGATTTGCGAACTAGAATTTCGCTCGACAAGTGGAGTTCTGCGAGATAGGGGAAAATCTCAGCAGAGAGAGACGGCTCCAACGACAGCAATATCTCCTTAACCTGTCTGAGAGAGGAGAGCTTCACTGCCAAATCGCCATGGTTGTTCGCAGCGGCGATGAGAGAGAGAGCCTGCGCCCTGGCTGTCGCCGCAGCCGCCATAGTGAATTCGAGATTCGGCTTGCGGAATTGTCAAGGGGAAAAAAATACGGTTGCCTTTCGCAGTGGCTTATTTAGGGTTTTTCAAATTCCGAGAAGAATCTCGGCGACACAGAAGCAGCACTGAGCGATTAGAAATTTGGCATCGACACACACCAAAATTGCTGCAAAACAGAAAAGCCGGGATGGGATTGCTTCAATTAATTCCGAAGAGTTTCTAGGTCCGCTAGACGCAAAAAAACACACCCTGTCGTTTTAGCTCATGCATGTTGAAAAGTGCGCCGTTTGCACTAAATAACTAAGCTCTTTTTTTTTTGCACACAAAACACAGCTATTGGGTAATTGAAATCACATTCATCACAATTGAATTTAACCAATGTAGTACGTAAGTAAGTACTTGCAAACAAAAGCAAAAGCTGAAAAGCTAGAGTTCTGTAAAACAATAATGTTAAGAACTTTGAAAACTTATTATCTTATAGAGTTATTATTTTATCGATAAAGTAATAATAGTTATTTTATAAAAATATTCTATCAAAAACAAGAAACTTTATAGAAATACTAGATTAAGACCCGCGTATACGCGGGTTTATTTTAAGATTTTGTAATAAAATCATGGAAAAGTATTAAACCAAATTTGATCATTTTAAAGTAAACAGAATAATATTAAAAACCCGATAAAAATATTTAAATAAAATAAGATCGGTAACCTTTTTACGTTTTTATTGTAATTGATATTTTTTTGAATTCATGATATAAAAAATGAATTAATTTGTTTTATTTTTATTTTTATCCAATATAGAAAGACTTATATATGTCTAAATATGATCAACTGATTAATTAATTCAACAAAACTTTATTATTCCATTCAAGAGATTTCAATTGATGAAATCTTTATTTAATAATTTTTTACCTAACAATATTGAAAATATATTAAACTATTTAAAATTAGAATATCGGTTCATTATATTTTCTTAATATTAGTTAGTTGCTTGATAATTAATTTGTTAGTTTTCTATTTATATTGTTTCTTTCTCAATTTTGTTTTTGACTCAGACCATTATAAATTTTCATTTTCATTATTAGTTAGTTTTTTTTATTATCATTATTTTATTACACATATCGCAATTTTGTGAGTTATAAAAATCATACGTATTGCTATCATGTTGTTTGCTTTGATGAGTTTGTGAATGAGAAAAAAAACTACTTTAACTCTCTTTTTATAGGGTTCATGTAACTTATTCCATGCAGTTATAGGAAATTTAGTTTACCTAACCTATTTCATGTACTAATAGGATTTTATTTATTTCATTAATTTGAATCTTATATGTGTTTGGATAATATAAATTTGATGAATGAGAAACCTTTTTCTATTAGGATATGACAAATATTTTTTTTTAACTATAAAAGATTAACTAAACCTAACCTATTTCATGTACTAATAGGATTTTATTTATTTCATTAATTTGAATCTTATATGTGTTTGGATAATATAAATTTGATGAATGAGAAACCTTTTCTATTAGGATATGACAAATATATATATTTTTTTTAACTATAAAAGATTAAAATTTCGTTTTTTTTTCCTTTATCTAATTTTTTTTAATTATTATTTTTTTTCTTTTTTTTTCTAAGACACATGTCACGATCTTAACGGACATAACATTAAAAGTGACACATGTCACAATCCTAAATTTTATAAAAATCTACGTGTCGCAACCACGTCGCACGCATCCAGCTTTATATAATAAGATAACTTATACTTTGTTATTTATATATTTCATATTATGAACACAACACCAGAAATTGTTGATGCAATAAGAAAAATTTGAGATGAGCTCCAACGAGAATCCAACTTTCATAAAAGATAAAAGAGAAACTACATTGGAGTCATAATTTACTAAATTGTCTTAGATATATATATGTCTAAGTTTTATAATTATTATTTTAGCTTATTGTTGGGACTATATTTTTACATAGAAGTTTCAAAAATATTATCATCTTATCGCATTTTGCTATTTTTTACATTAGCCCGAGTTGGGACCAGGGAAATTTATATTTTATAGAGGTTATGTGTAGGAAAGTCCTATTTGCATTACTAAAACTAACATAAAGTTAGGGAGTAATATTTTGTATCCTCAAAATCAAGCAATTCCGATAAAAGCAAGGCGACTAGTCGTCGGATATGCATGAGATCATCTAATTGGCTTCGTTGAGTTTGTAATTGAGAAATTTTAAGAAATATACTTTATAGGTGTCAATTTTCAAAACTACACCTCTATAGAATTAATTTTCAGAATTACACTTTTTCTAAATTTAACATCTAAAGTTTGGGTTCACAAGACAATAAAGAAACAGAAATAACAACAAGTTCAACAAATCAGTCTAGGTGTCTAACTCACATCTTAGGTAATATATGGTTTTAGTTTGTTTCTCAATGATAACTAGTGAAAAAACACACATAAAAACCTAGTTTCATGCATGCCAACTTTTTCTAAAACCTTCAATGGATAGTAAAGTAGATTTTCAAAAACTTTAACCAAAAAACTACTCTAAATTTTAGAAAAACACATGGCCTAAGTTTGCTAGAAATAATATTGGTGTAAAAACTAAAAATGTAAACTTGTATGAAGCTTTCAACTCCTAATAACACTTTGATCTTACAAGTAATCCCCGAGATACATAAAAAAACAAACTGCTGCCAACCAAGAATTTCCAGATCTCGTATGAGAACGGGTCTGTGCAGCGGCTTTGTGCTTTTGCGGTTTCCTTTTGACATGTTTGTGGTCAGATTTAGTGGCTAATTTCGTAGCTGGATTGTAGTGACTCTACCTTGGTGACAGTCCGTTATTGTTGCTGGTGGGCTCTTGGAACCGGATGGAGGTCAGAGCTCCTTCCTTCGGTGAGATATGTTTTCTCTGGTAAAGCTCTAAATTGTTTGTCTCTGGAGTTGAGGTTGTTGTTCAAGGGTAAACCGGTTCTGGATTGGCTTTTAGTTTGTGTGGAGATAGTAAGGCTGTTGGTTCCATGATGTTGCTTGGGCTCTGTGCTCGCTGACTTTGGGAAATAGTTTTGGGAGAGTGAGTGAGGTCATCTAGTTCTGGTGGCCAGTAGATTCGTCTTAGTCTTGAAACCTAGTATTTTGTTGGTGGAGCGTCGCTACATAGACGTTGAGGACAATCTTGCTGCAGCCTCCACTAGCTCCTTTGAGTAATATCACGTTGTTCGGGTTACTTGTGAAACAGCGTCCTTCAGTTAAAAAGGCGTCTTTATTCATCTTTCAATTGTTTATCCGTCTTTGGATAAACTTTGTATTCAGCTTCTACTAGAGTTTGCAAGCATATTCTCACTATTTTGTTCCCCTTAGCTTCATTGCAGAGTGCTACACAAAATACCGATTATCTATGTTTCCATGTTTTTATATGTTTTTGCCATGAGACCTAAGGTTAATTTTGTTAACACAATCTGTAAAACACTAAAACTCAAAAAAAAACTTACAACTAAAAATGTTTTTACAGTGTTTCATTATGTAATTGAACCAAACCAAACCAAACCAAACTTCAAAGGTATTTTTATTGACCAAATCGATTTTAAGGTTTAGTCGACACTAAACCAAGTCTCCTAATTGAAGACGGTTTAGTCATTTCGGTTACATTTTGTTGTTGGTCCCACCAATAAGGAGGAATCAGAATCCAGCATCCGGCTCCCATCGTCAAACAAAGGAGAACAAAGAGACATACAGAAATTCCAATTCACGCCCAAATCGGAGAGAGGAAGAGAGAGAAATGGAAGGATGGGATCCGAACACGAAGTCGACGCTAACGCGAATTCCGCTTCTGGCGACAAAGGCAGGGCCAAGAGACGGCGATGCATGGAAGCAGAGGCTTAAAGAGGAGTACAAGTCTTTGATTGCGTACACCCAGATGAACAAGTCCAACGACAACGACTGGTTCCGCATCTCCGCCTCCAATCCCGAAGGAACACGTTGGACTGGCAAGTGCTGGTATGTTCACAACCTCCTTAAATACGAATTCGATCTGCAATTCGATATCCCTATCACCTACCCGGCCACTGCTCCCGAGCTTGAGCTGCCGGAGATTGACGGCAAGACCCAGAAGGTAACGCCTTTTTGCTCCCTCGATCTGAGAGGTGGTTTCTGCTCAGTAATAGGCTTTGTCTTTATTGATCCCTCTCTCTCTCTCTGTATCTCCTTATGTTTTCTGTAGATGTATCGAGGTGGGAAGATTTGCCTGACTGTGCATTTCAAGCCACTCTGGGCTAAAAACTGGTAATTCACTGTCTCCCTCTTTTACTAGGCTTATGGTTGCATAGACATTGTAAGAGAAGGAATTGTGATGCTAATTAGATTGGTTTGTTGTCGATGTTGATTCAATGAGGCCGGAAAACTCTAGTACTAAGCTGTTTGTGCTGGTCAAAATGAAAGTTGATTGTTTTGAAGTGGACATATAGTTCAACATATTTGTAGTTTTGATCTTGATAAACACAAAGCCAACCCTGAGCTTGAGTTTGAACACGTTATTCAAATCCATATATATATATATATATATATATATCACGACTATCAGTCCCTGCTTGTTTTCTTGACATTGATGAGTGACTTTTTGTTTATGCAGTCCTCGGTTTGGAATAGCACATGCACTTTGTTTGGGGCTCGCTCCATGGCTAGCTGCAGAGATCCCAATCCTTGTGGACTCAGGCATGATTAAGCACAAAGATGACGCTGCCTCATCTGCGGAATCTTAGTCCTTTTTGACCTCTCTTTCAATCTCAAGAGTTGAGGTGTTTATCAGTAATAGCTGAACTCAGAAATTACTCAGGGGTGGATGCATGTGTCTGCCATATAAAACCTCAATAAAGATTAAAGCTATTGCAATGTTTTTTCTTCAAATACTTGTACAACTGGAGAATATATGATGTTCTTTCGTACTTTGGAACTGGTTCGTGCAACATGTGGACATTCTACTGCGAGCCTTTTAATGGGGTCGCTTCTCTTTTTATTTTAGATGGATCATCCATCACAAAAAGAAAGAAAAATCCCTACCCTGTTGTTGAATTCATGACTGGTTTGTAGGTGGCATGCTAAATTGATACCGTCTCATTGATATGAGTCATAGAAGCATATAGTCTAGAGACCATATAGTAGCTAACATCTGCATTAAACATCTATGGTGAATTGAAATGACAAAAGGTTTCTGTTGATCGTCTCAAGGGTGTTCTAGGAATCCGTTTCGTAAAGATATTCTTGAAACAAACAAAGAGAAACACCATTATCTCCAATGCCCCATTTGATCGAGGTTGATCTTCCCATAGTAAATAAAAAGGACAAAAATCCATGTCAAGATCTGAGTTGACTCAACAGCATCAACAAGACAACAACTATATATTTCTGTCCACCAAAACTTGTCTTTTCCACATTAATTTACAGTTTCTATTCATAAGTCCGGTCTCTTTCGTTTCATGGAACTCAAAACCATGTATTCTGTTTTTAAGTTAAAAGTTATATAAACTTATAAGGGATTCCATAAGCCGCAGAATCCAACCCCGCTGCAAGATCTCTGTCTACAGCTAGTGGCGTCAACTCCACACTCTTTGTTGCCCCAACACCTATGATCCATTTTTTTGTCAGGAACATGACAAACACTCTCTCTATGTTGCTCAGGACGTCTAGAGTTGGGAGCTATCGATGGACAGACTTGCATTGACAATGCGCTTGCTCCACTTTCCCATGCTCCACTCTGCAAATTTGTAAATTTAGAGTTTAGCAGAAGCAGAGGTAAGGACTAATAATGACAGAGACTTATTTTGATTCATTCAATCCACGCCCTTCTGTCTCGCTAATGCACACTCGATATAAACTATGAATTCACGTCTTATTTCTTCCAAAATGACAAAAGCCTGACCTTTGAAAACGTCCAGTTGCCTGAGAAATAATTTTCTGGTAGTTTCTCATGCCAGGAGCTCATAACCTGCAGAGGATGGCCCTCGGTTGTGAATATGTAATTCCTTTTGGCCACAAATGAATCATCGAAGAGGAGATATAAGTACTTGCACCTGCGCATGTGAGATAACAACCAAAATTATGTCCTGAGTTCTGACACTGTATAGGTATAAAAAGAATTACGTGAAGGAAGTGAATGGTAGTTTCACGTTTCAGCGAGAAAGAAACTGTGCTGATGATCTTCCAGTTGCATAGTCGTGACATCTCTAACACTTGCGAATCCCCCTGCCACCTTTGTGTACAGATTAAGAGATTTTACCATTGTTTCACCAACATCTAGGTACCATGGATCTGCAAAAAAAAAAGGAGCAAAGGAATGAATTGGCTCAAACCTGGTGCTTTACATTATAAATCTTCAGGGTGAGACAACTGAAAGAAAATAAGCAAAAACCTTTTGTAGCTTGGTATAGGTAGAATGTTGATTCTGCTAATTCAGGACGCAGTGGATAGTACTTCTCAGTAGGATGTATCATTTGATGATCCAACAGATACCTGAACAAATATTTGTTCAGCGTCCTTTAGCCGAAACAGCAAACTTACAAATGACTGAGAACTCAATCTAACTGAATGCATACCTCTCAGGTAAAACACCAAATTTCTCCCATACATGAAAAAACTCGCGGTGAGATGAATTTGCAGCTGAGACATCCCCAACAAGAACCTAGTAGTAAGAACTTGAGAATGACAACCAGAATATCCCCATTTCAACTGCTCTATCTATGGCATTTAACTAATCCTTTCATTCATTATACCTGTAGACCAGGCCAAAACGCCTGAAGACTTGTGAGCTGCCAATAAGTTGGTTTCCCACTCCACATATTAGCTTCGTGGTACCTAAACCAAGTAGATAAACTCATTACTACATCTAGCAGTTCTAAGTTCTGGCATAACAGAAGTTGTATGGAGATTGCAGAAGTACGTTGTTTTCAGGTTAGTATATATTACCAAGGCCCATGTCTAAAGTACTTCTGAGATGCTAGATAAGCAGAACGAAACATTTGCCAGTAGTCTTCTTTTCCAAAAAGAATATAAGCTTTCAAGAGGTATTCATAGAAGGAGTCAACCCCTTTAAAAGACCAGAAATGAAATTACAAATCAGAGCAGCACCAATCTAAGGCACAAGTTAATTCTACACGTATAAGTAAAAGGACTTTGCAGCATATCTCTTGGAGAAAAAGAATGGCCACTAGAATTCTCTGAAAATGAACAACATACCAGCTCCAATGCTGGAGGAGTACTCAAGCCATTCCCCAGTTACAACATCTAATGTCGTCCCAAGCAGATCTAACGAGCTGCGCATCCTCCATAGCTGACGAAGCGCACGTAATGCAGCTGATTCAAATCTAGGGTCACCAGTGAGCCGTGACAATGCTCCCATTTCAAGAATGAGAGAACCTAAAGTGTAAGATGCTTGTCAATAAATTCCATGAAGACATTCGGAAAACTATTTTCATAAAAGAAAAATATTAGTGTTTATTTGCCACCACAGCGTAAAGGATATATGAGAAAACAAAACACCTACCACATCCTGAAGTGCTTGTTTGAGTTGTCTCATTCTCCATTACTCCATTCTGCCAAAAGATAATACTGGGGTAAAAATCCCTTTTCCAAGAAAACTAGAAGAGTGATCTCAAACTATAGCGGGTAAGAGCGCAGAAACCTTTATATAATTCAATTAAAACCATCAAAGTGACTGTTCCTTTTCACATCAGATAGCCATGATTTCAGATGCATTGATGTTAAATTATCTTAGGTGCATTCCACGAGTGACGTTGCAATACCTTAAAATTTATCCATGCATATGGTAATCCTGTGGGTGTTTCAAACGCTGGTAAAAAGCGTTTTCCTAGGTCTTCGGCTAAGTGAAGAAGCTGGTTGTTGTAGGACCCCTGGATCAACCTATTAGTTGGATCAATTGCAAGAAGATGAGCAGAGATAAGTCCTCCAAGAACTCTTATATTGCACTACAGATCAGAAGCAAAATTAGCACCAGTTAGAAGCATTAAGTGCGAGTAAACACATTTATGGAACTCAGGGACACATCGAGATTCTTGAAGCAAACTTCAAGAGCATTTGACTTTATATCAAAGTGTTCATAAAAAGTAACAAGGTTGACCATTTACTGGACTAGACTCCTACCAAAGAGCAAATAAACTAAGCTTCGTATGAAGTCCCTTGATTGCATTTTACCTCAAAAAGGTTGACCCGTGCATCAATATCGAATGTTAGATTTTCTGAGAGCCAGAGAACCCCCTTTTCAAATTCTGTCTTGTTTCCCATTATAGCAAGGCTGGGACAAAGGAGAATCATGTCAAACTTGTATTGGAAAGCCACTTAGGGAATGCTTTCACTTTTGCATAACAGTACCTGGACAAGGATTCAATAAGTGTCACAGCTGATCCATTATAATCTGTTGGCAGGTGTTCAAGCTGGAAATCAGAAATCTTGGAGTCAAGCTTCTGCTTCAAATCCTTTATGGTGCTCTATGAGCTACTAAGTTACCTTAAGATTTCCAAGCTCGCTGAGGGAGTCTGTGAAAGTTTTTGTAAGAGGCTTTAGCTCATCATGCTGCCCAAATTCAAAATGTAATTGGGATTCAGAAACACAGCAGCCAGAATTCTTTAGAACGTTAAGTTGAAGTAGTTCACTAACAGGAAATGCGTAAGTCATGTAGTTGTCATACGCATGGTAGAACCTGTAAAACGAGATAAAACAAGTATGCAACTATCATCAATAACACTATTTGCTCGCTCTCTTCTTTTCCATTCTCTCTTATTTAATCCTTCTTCTGGTTTCCAAGCAACTCTACCCTCTTTAAAGACTATAAACAACAACACCAAAAGGAACCACATGATTTAACTAGACAACCAAATGCAGACTAATGGCACGCAGACCTCTGGACGAATTAGCAAACTTATGGAAATTCTGTCCAAGTCTCTAAAATTGTATTGCTTAATTCCTCCTAATGAAGCTTGACCACACTTGATCAAATCTCAGATTCGAAAGGGTTTAAATAGTTTTTCAAAGAACACCACCGAACAAAGTAAAAGCATCCAATGGGAATCTATTACGAGTGAGCCAAAAAGGGCCAAACCTACCAACATGAGCTTGAATAGAGCACATTTGTTTTACTTAATTGCATACATACATTCGGTGGAGAAGCAGCAAGAGCAGAAAGGATAATCAGGTAAATTCAAAAAGAGAACAAAAGGGTCATCAAGTATTGAAACGACGCTTACATCTCGCGGACTTTCTCTCGCATTTGTTTCTTCCTGACGTCGTCGAGATGCTGTGACGAGGGGTCGACGAAGAAAGCGAAAGAAATGAGGAAGCAGAGGAATACATGACTTGGATGGAGAGAAGGAGACATGATCAAAGCTGTGGAAGAAAGAAGCCCAATCAAATCAATAGAGAGGAAAAGATGAGCATTTGCTGCGTCTGATCTCGATTCGGCAGCTAAATGACTGACCAACGTAATATTCTTTGGGGATTTGTTCCCTCTTTACACTTACCATTTCTTCCTTTTTACTACTAGTAACTAAATTATCGACGGAGACAATAGGACTTTCACTCAATTGACTTTTTAGGGTGAGAAAGTTTTTTTTTCTGATAAAGGGGTGAGAAAGTTATTCAACTGAAACAAATGTTTTTTCAATTCTTTCAAAATTAAGTATGTGTTATAAACTTATACTAGTGTAATTAATTGTGAGAATAAAACATAAATCAAGACAAAATAGTGTTTTATAATTGCAAAAATATATAAAAGAGAAAGACAAAAGTTTTTTTTTTTAATTATTTTTGTAATTGAATTCGATGTTTATATAGAAAAATTAAAAAGTAAAAGTTACTTTGTTTGCATAGTGATTTTACATAATTTAATTAACAAATGTGTATGTCAAAATGACAATTGATTTTCAATAACAGATGTATATAAGAGAATATATATGATTTTTCAATCAGGATTTACTTTTTTTCTGGCAGCGGTGGAGTTCGTGAGGGTGAAGGTAACTTGGGACATGGATAACCCACTACGGTTCCAGAGGAACTTTCAGTTCTCACCGGGGAACAATACAATCCTGAAGTTCAGCTGAGAGGATTCTGTGAAGTTTGTGAGCGAATCACACATGAGACGGGAGATTGTGTCATGCCTGATGATATACAGCCGGGCGGTGACGATAGTAACGACGGAGACAATGAAGAAGGAGACAACGAAGAGGACGAACATAATCATATTCCTGATCCATTTATCCAACAACTCAACAACCAACAGCCGATGCCAAACTACGAGGAAGAGTATGAGCCTGATCAACCTCAGGATCACGAAGGAATGGACGAGAATGCTGATGAGGGGAATAGTGACTCCCCTGACATTGCCATGACACCGTTGGAGTTGATGCAGCGCTGTGAAACCGAGGCTCAAGCTCAACGGAAGAGGCGATTTATGAATGCGTTAGTTGTGGATCTCATCCGCGATGAAGAGGAGCGCCTCCAGGCATCACCAACAGTCCACGGAGAGCATTTCGCAACTCAGGCGGCGGAGGCACTAGAGGTTCTCACTCCACCAAGGGAGAATCCATTAGACGAGGGAGGTAATCTTCAGGAATATGGAAGTTTCTTGGAATTTGATGTTCTTGAAGCTTTGCAGTCGGAACCAAGTAAGAAGAAGGCGAGGCTGAGTGGTGATAAGGAGGCGGCAAGCAGTTCATACCATCTGGGGAACAATGACGAGCCAAACGCACTTGGGAAACTGCAAGCTGATTACACAGATTCGGGTGCGGATTCTCCGGACACGACTCCACAAGACAGAGGCGCGGTGGGCCCGGTACCACCACCAGTTCCATGAAGGTCGAGGTGTGGAACTGTCGGGGCTTGGGACAGCGCCTCACAGTTCGACGTCTAAGGGAGATACAGAGGGTGTATCAACCAGACCTGCTGTTCCTGGTGGAAACAAAACAGAGTGATGACTATGTGAGAGATGTTGGAGCTCAATTAGGATTTAATCAGATGAAAATAGTCTCGCCTCAAGGGCTTAGTGGTGGTTTAGTTGTTTTATGGAAGGATTATGTTTTAGTTAGTTGTATTTCTGTTGATGTTCGTCTTGTTGATCTTCATGTGGAATATAAGTCATTTCAATTCTACTTGTCCTGTGTCTATGGAAACCCAATGCCTAGTTTACGCCATTGTCTTTGGGAGAAGTTACAGAGAATTGCTACATCGAGACAGGGTGCTTGGATGATGTGTGAGGATTTTAATGAAATTGTTAGTAATGCAGAGAAATGGGGAGGAAGATTACGAGCACAGAGCAGCTTCAGGGACTTCAAACAGATAATGAATATCTGTGATATGAAGGATATACAACACAAAGGTAATCGTTTCAGTTGGGTGGGAAACACAAGAAGTGGTATTGTTGAATGTTTGCTTAGATAGAGTTATGGCTAATTCTGAATAGCGTGCTTTGTTTCTGATTTCAGAAACAGAATTTCTAGACATGGCAGAATCAGACCACAGACCTATGATTGTCACAATTGCTTATGAGGAAAGAAGAAGGCGATATCAGTTCAGATATGACAAGAGATTAACTGATCATGATGATTTTGTCAATACGGTGAAGCATCATTGGGTAAATTGCCTTTCTCACATTGATGATTTGTCTACAAAACTTGGTTTAAGTAGGAAGGAAATGTCAAAGTGGAAGAGAAGAAATAGATTCAATGCAGCAGAAGAAATACAGATTATCCGCAGTAAATTGGATAAGGCGTTAAGAGATCATCAGGTTCTAAATACGGAAATCAAAAAGCTAAGATCAGATCTTAATCGTGCTTATTATAACGAGGAGGTATATTGGAATCTTAAAAGTAGAACCCATTGGCTGCAGGCTGGAGATAGGAATACAGCTTACTTTCATGGAGCTACAAAAGCAAGGAGGAGGAAAACATGCATTAAATGAATAAGGGATGATCAAGGAATTGTGCATACCAAAGATGAAGTTATTGCAAAAGTAGTAGAGGATTATTTCACTACAATGTTTACAGCTTCTGATACAATACCTTTAGAAGAGGTAATTCCAGTGATGGACCACAAAGTTACCGAAAGAATGAATGAAGAGCTGACAAAGGAAGTATCAGACTTGGAGATTAAGGAGGCAATACTTCTTATTGGTCCGGATAAGGCTTCAGGTCACGATGGTTTTTCTGCATCTTTCTTTAGACATTTCTGGACTGATGTTGGGGAAGATGTTTGTTTAATGGTCAAAAAATTCTTTGTCACAGGAGAATTGGAACCAAGGATGAACCATACACAACTCTGCTTAATACCAAAGGTGGCTGACTCAGATCAGATTTCAGATTACAAGCCAATCAGCTTATGCACTGTAAATTATAAAATAATTTCAAAGATCTTGGTCTTGCGTTTAAAAAAGATCTTGGGAGTTATAATATCAGATAATCAAGCTGCTTTTGTTCTTGGTAGACAGATACACGACAATGTTATGGTTGCTCATGAGTTAATACATGCTTTGAAGTCAAAACGCGATTGTGCAGAGAAATATATGGCCATCAAGACAGATATTAGGAAGGCGTATGATCGGGTCGAGTGGAATTTCCTCGAGGAGGTAATGAGGAAAATGGGATTCTCTGAGGTTTGGATACGCTGGATAATGACTTGCGTCAGGTCCGTGACATTCTCGATCATAATCAACGGATCAGATTATGGTCATGTGCAACCAACTCGAGGAATTCGCCAAGGTGATCCTCTTTCGCCATACCTTTTCTTATTCTGTGCTGAAACATTATCACAAATGCTTCGACAAACAGAAGCTCGAAAAGAATTTCAGGGTATGACACTTACAAAACATTGTCCATCGGTGTCCCATCTTTTATTTGTTTATGATTCTCTCTTCTTCTGCAATGCTACTCATGAAGATAGTACACGTATGGCGAAAATCTTACAAGAATATGAGCAAGTATCAGGTCAGAAAGTTAATCTCCAAAAATCATCAATTATTTTTGGAATGAGAATTTGTCATTCAAGGAAACAAGCAATTCAGAATGTTTTGGGAATCATTAATGTAGGGGGAGGTGGAAAGTATTTAGGGCTTCCAGAACAGTTTGGAAGGAGCAAAACGAAGGCTTTTCAAGGCATTGTGAATCGGGTTAAGCAGACAGTTGACGGATGGTACAACCAATTTCTAAATTCAGCTGGGAAGGAGGTGTTAATAAAGTCGATAGCACAAGCGAAACCAGTATATTCCATGAATTGTTTTCTTTTACCAAAACAAACATGTGATAAGATTGATAGCATGCTTTCAGAGTTTTGGTGTGGAACAAACAACAATGGAAATCGGAAAATATCATGGATATCATGGAAGCGTTTTTCACTTCCAATGAAGGAGGTTTGGGTTTTAAAGATCTCCATAATTTTAACATTGCATTATTGACAAAACAAGCGGGGAGAATACTTAAAAACCCTTTATCTCTGTTGTCAAGGTTGTATAGAGGGAGATACCACAAAATTTCGACGTTCCTAGAGTCGAGTAGTGGCACGAATCCATCATATGGATGGAGGTCAATTCAAGCAAGAAAAGTCTTGCTCAAAAAAGGGTTACAGGTCAGATTAGGAGATGGGAAGGAAACAAGTGTGTGAGACGATCATTGGCTCCCATATTTTCCCCCGAGGGTGGTTCAGCGTCAAGGAAATAACGGAAAGATGATGGTGGAAGAGTTATGGAAAACGGGAAGAAGAGAATGGGATGAGGAAAAGCTTGCAGCAGTGTTAATACCGGAAGATGTCTTACTAGCGAAGCAAATCAGACTGTCTAGATATGCTGAAAGAGATGAATATGTGTGGCCATATACAACGAGGAGTGTATACAGTTAAATCAGGCTATTGGGTGTCGACACACATGATTCCAGATGATGAACAGATTGAACCACCCCCAGGTTCAATTGAATTGAAGAAGAAAATCTGGAAGACACAAATAGCCCCGAAATTACAACACTTCTGTTGGAAGGTTTTATCAGGTGCGTTACCAACGGCTCAAAGGCTTTGCACAAAATCGTTAAATGTTGATCCCATTTGTCAACGATGTTGCTTAGATGAAGAAACTATCAATCATTTTCTCTTTCAATGCCAGTAAGCTCAATCAGTTTGGCGATGTGCGAATATCTCAAGTATGGATGGACAAGGATCATGAGAAGAAAATATACGAAAAATTGATGTCCATTAAAGATACGCAGACACTGCCATATGAGGTACATTACTCTCCATTTTGGATACTTTGGATAATATGGAAGTCAAGAAACGAAATGCTATTTCAAAACAAGGTTCAACATCCACAAGAAGATGCAGAGAGGGGCATCAATGCAGCAATGGAATGGTTGGAGGCAAATCCGGAGAAACAAAAGCGAAATGCAGCAGATCAGAGAGCATTGACACAATGGGAACCACCACCGGAAGGTTTTTTAAAGTGCAATTTTGATAGTGGTTTTTGTTCAGAGCTAGATTTCATGACTGTTGGTTGGATAGTGAGAGATCACAATGGTCGATTTGTAGAATCGGGATGGACAAAATTACCAAAAGTGGCTACACCATTACAAGCGGTAGCAACGGGCTTCTTATATGTAGTGCAGAGGGTCTGGAGCAGAGGTTGGAGGCATGTATGGTTTGAAGGAGATAGTTTGGGGCTAACGAAGATCATCAATCAACAACAATCAAGTATGGATTTGAGGAATTTACTCTGTGATATTCGTTACTGGATACACAAGCTTCCACTATGTTCTTTAGATTATGTTAATAGGGAAAGGAATCAAGCTGCATATGTTTTAGCAAAAGCTTATCAAAACTCACAAAGTGATTGTATGTTTTTCTCATCTCCTCCTATTTGGTTGAGAAACTATTTGTATTCTCCTTTCACTTTATAATCTAACTAGGTGTTTGTCCCGCACCCCGTGCGGGTACAATACTTTTTAAATAAAAATTAATTTAAAAAATTAATAATATAAATAGTAGAATTTTTGATTATATACAATTTTTATTTTCGCCAATTTCTTATTTCTGTAATTTTGATATGTCTTATTTTTGTCTTCTCTTTCTCGTTCTTCTATATATTTTTCTTCATTATTTTAGAAATATATGAAAGCTTTCTTACTTCTTATTTTGTTCACTTTTATTCTTCTCTAATTATCTCACCTTCTTATTTTTCTTTCAATTTTATATTTGTTCTCATCACCTTTTCATTTTTCTTCTTCCAATTTTTGTTCTTAATTCTTTTTTTATATCTTCCAGCTCACTTTTCTTCTTTTTTTCTTTCTAATTTTATTTACATTTTTTTTCGGTGTTTCTTCTTCCTCATATTATTCTAGTTTTTAGCTATCTGTTTTTTTTTCCTTTTTTTCTTCACAAATCATTTTTTATTCTTCAATTTCTTTTTCCTCATATTCGAGTTTTCTTCTTCTTCTCCATTCGTTTAAAGAAATACAAAAGACTTTCAACTTCTTATTTGTTCTCTTTTATTCTTCTCTAATGATCTCACCCTCTTATTTTTTCTTTCAATTTTATATTCGTTCTCATCATCTTTTTCTTTTTCTTCTTCCAATTTTTATCTTCAATCTTTTCTTATATCTTCCACCTCACTATTCTGCTTTTTATTTCTAATTTTCTTTATATTCTTTTTTTTTCCGGTTTTTCTTCTTCCTCATTCCCCCTCTCTCTATCTTTATCATCTTCGTCTTCTCTAACATCATATTATTCTTGTTTTTATTTATGTGTTGTTTGTCTTTTTTTCTTCACATTTCATTTTTTCTTCTTTGATTTCTTTTTCCTCATATTTGAGTTATTTTTTTCTTTTCCAAATTTCCCATCTTCTTTTTTATTGTCTTCTTTTCTTTTATTTGTTAGTTTATTCGTTCTTGCCTACGTCTTGTATTTCACCTATCAATTCATTCGATAGGTTATGTTTTCAAGGATTTGTGAAATAGTTTTTCTCTTTATATAGTCGAGATCTTATAAAAATATATTGGTTTTGTTATCTTTCCATTCTGGATTTGCTTTAATTGTTAATTTTTCTATTTGCGAATTTAATTTAGAAAGGTGGGTATAAATTTATAATCATTGATATTTTCATTATGATATTCTTCCATTCAAATGTTTAAAGTGCACCAAAAACTAAACCCTACATCCATCAATATAAATCCTACATCCTAAACCCAAGCCCCACAGCGTAACACCACCCTCTTAGGTGATGATTGGTTCTCCCGCTACCACCCGCGGTTCTTAGCGTTTTATAACAATCACGACAACCGCTTTCAACCGCTCTATACCACTCTGTACCGCTCTATATCGCTGAAAATCAAAAGCTCCTTTCCGCAAGCGTTTGCGGTTGCGGGCGGTTGCGGTTTGAAAAAAAAAAAAAAAAAACATAATATCTCCAAATTTGGAATAAGGGTATATTTTTTTGAAAAATACCATAATTATGTTTAAAAATTTCGAAAATACCCTAAATTTTTTCTGTTTTGAAAAATACACTTTTAAAATGTAAAAAGTATGTTTTGACGTGATTTAAACAAAAAAATAATAAATAATTACAAATTATAAACGAAAATTTAAAAAAATAATAAACTAATAAGTTTTTTTTCAAATAAATATAGTATATGTTAAACTGAAACAAATTTTAATATTTTGGATCTTTATATAAACAACTTAACCTCATACACATTCAAACCAAATGAAACTTTAAATAAATTAAAACTTTACATATATTTAAAGTTTATAAATTATTAAAAATTTAAAAGTGGAGAAATATATCTTTCATTTTTAATGTTTATCTTTTGAAAAATTTAAATATTTTTGAAACTTTGCATAAACAACTTTAATCTCACCCCATTTAAACTTTATATAAACAATCTTATATTTTTATTAAATTGTTTAAAAAAAACTAAACAGGTAATTAGGATGTTAAAATGATACAAAATTATTATCAAATATTAATATTTTATATTTCTTATTTGAATTTCGTTTTTATTAAATTAGGAATAATCATTTTACATATAAAAAGTGTATTTTTCAAAACCAAAAAAAAAGGGTAGTTTTCAAATTAAAAATTCATCAAAAAATATATTTCAAAAAAAAAATTATTAATATGGTTATAAATGTTTTGAATAATTATATATTATTTTTATTTTAGTAACTTTTGGTTAAACCGCTCTTGCACCCGCTGGCTAACCAGTCAAAAATATCCCGCAAACGCAACCGCTATGAATTGCTATACCAGTCGTACAAACAGCTTTTAATCGCAAACTCCCGCTTCCGCAAACTCCCGCAGCCGCAAACTCCCGCAACCGCAACCGCAGCGGTTAAACCAGTCAGACCCTTAAACAACCATACACCCAAAATCTAAACCCCACAGATTTATCTCATTCCTCCTCTCTCTTTATCTTTATCATCTTCGTCTTCTCTCACATCATTTTATTTTAGTTTTTATTTATCTCTTCTTTGTCTTTTTCTGTCACATTCCATTTTTTCTTCATTGTTTTATTTTTCTTCATGTTCGAGTTTCCTTCTTCTCGAAATTTTCCATCTTCTTTTCTTTTACTCGTATTTTTTATTCCTTCTTGTTTACGTCTTGTATTTCACCTATTTTTATCTTTATATAGTCTAAATCTTTTAAAAATATATTTATCTTGTTATCTTTTGTTTCTGAATTTCAATTGTTTTATTTTTTTTTCTATTTGTGAATGTATTTTAGAATGGTAGATATAAATTTATAATCAATGATTGTTAATTTTGATGTACCTTCATAATAATTCAAAATTTTAAAAATGCACAAAAAACTAAACCCTACACCCATCAATATAAACCCTAAACCCAAACCCAACATTATAATTTTCCCCATAAACAACTCTATACCCTAAACCTAAACCCCACATTATAACATCCGCCCCCCTAAACAACCATAAACCCACACCCACATTATAACAAATCACCCCCTCCCCAAACAACTTTACACCCTAAACTAACACCTACATTATACCCCCTCTTAACCACACACATGAATCCCACATTACAAACTGATTTTGGATTTACTTTTATTTTCTTTTTATTTTTTGGAAATTTTTTTTCATTTTGTAATGGTTGTATTCGTCTCCCTCTTATTTTTCTCTAGTGATCACATCTTTTTCTTTTTATTCAATTTGTTTATTCCTTGTCATCATCTTTTTTTATTTCTTATTCTTCTTCTTCTTTCAATCTTTTTTCTTCAGTCTTTTCTTGTTTCTTTACATCCTCTAATTCACTATTTTTCTAATTATTTCTAATTTTCTTTATATTTATTTTCCGGTTTTCTACTTCTTCTTCATTTTTCCATCTCTCTATCTTTATCATCTTCATCTTCTGTGGCATCATCTTATTCCAGTTTTTACTTCTCTTCTTATTTTTTTTTCTCTTTTTATACCTTTTTTTCTTCTTTGATTTTTCAATTCTTTAATTTTTTATCTTTTGATTTTGTCAATTTATTCTTTATTCGCATATTCTTCAATTCTTTTTTTTTTTGGTTTTCTGTCTATCATTTCTGTCTTCACTTTTTTCTTTTTTGTCATTTTCATCTTCCAAACTTTTTTCTTCTTCTACTCCGCCTACTTTAAGTGTTATTTATATTTCTTCTTCGTATGGATTTTCATTTATATTCTATTTCTTTATTTATATTTTTTTCTCGGACACTAATAACGATCTAATCTTCTCAAGAATCGTTTCTCATTTACAAATATAAAATAAAAAAAATATAATATTTTGACAATTATCCAACAATCTACATATAGATTTTCAAGGTCGGGCAAGTGAAAAGATCTCTTAAGTTTTTAAAAAACATATAGACTTTCAAGGATTATTTTCATATATATTTTTATTATTCCCAATTTTTTCATGATGTTTATTCTCCCTGATGGACAAACCCATTTCAGTTATTTCAAAATATTTTTTTTGAAATAACAATTTAAACTCCAACGATTTCATCTTCTTCGTCATTGTTCTTTCCTTATGATTTTATTTGTCATCTTCTTTACCTTTCACTTTTTTATCATTTAGAAAAAAAAAATTAACAAATAATGATTTCTCTTATTAAAATATTCCATATGTGTTAGATCAAAGACGAAAATATTCCTCTCTTTCTGTATTATTTTTTTCATTACCTTTCAAATTTAATATCTGATGTTTTTTCATTACTTTTCATATTACATTTATTTATCAGATTCAAATAAAATAAATAATTTAGTTGTTTTTCTATGTCTTCTTTCGTAAATGTTCATGAACTATTTTTTTTTTAATGCACACAAAACTAACTCCTACACCCACCAATATCAACTCTATATTCTAAACCTTAACCCTACAATAACCCTCACCTTCCCTCTCCATAAACACTACACCATAACCAGTATAATACTCGGATCATTTTGAATTGTCTAATAATTTTCAGAACCGTTAACACATGTGCTCAGTCTGAGACCTCTATCCATCTTTAATCCGGATATTGTATGCCTTCACATTTTCTACCTTAACCATATCCAGCTCCAGAAAATTATAGCACTCTATCATGAAACTAAAAGTAGGCTAAACAATCTTAAATATTAATCATATAGTTCATTACTCTATCTGATCAGCGGAGAAGCTACACGATCCCTTGTCTTCTCTTCGCGTCCAACTGCTTTAAAACTTCCTATCTCATCGAGCATTGAACAAATTCAGTCTCGCGACACCGACAATGCACGTCTAAATGATATGTCTTTCCTTAATCAGTCAACAGACTGAGCACTATGAGAGAACCACAAGCTCATATCCGAACCCAAGAAGGACAACACGGTAGATATTAAAAGCAAGAACATATTTTGGAGGCAAAATCACATATATTATGAATCAACAATTACCCACAAAAGCTTAGGCCTTAAGAAACAATGTCCACAAGCTCACAAATCAATTACGTAAACGGCATTCGTAAACCAGTCTCGCTTACCAGTGACAACGACATGTTCTACTCAACGCAACAACAGCTCAAAGGTGGAGGGAGGTAACTTGGATCACGATTCTCCTAATAATAACTTGGATGAAATTTTCCACCATTCACTCTCTCATGAAAAATAAACGGAGACATGGCGACGATGAGCGTAAAAGAGGTCAGCTTCCACTCGACGACTTCACGAAAGACGGTGGTGTCTAGGAGTAGATGGGCGACGGAAGACGGTGGCTTTGGTGATTTCCTTTTCTCGGCTTCCTCAGGTACATTTCTCTTCTTTTTTGGTAAAAAAATTTAGAGAAATTTGTGTTCTTCTCTCAACCAAAAAAAAACATGTGATCATTTTTATACACTCGTTACAGAAACACCCGAGTCCTTCATGAGACGTAGACCGATGCTTTCCACATCATTGTCCCATAGCTGGACCTTTTCCCGATGATCGTGTAAAATTATGGCACATGTTTCTTTGGAAACTGAGAAATATGTACCACTTGAGCCTTTAACGGGGATTGGAAACAGTGCCGGTCTTTGCCATCTGCCCATCTCCGATCAAATATTTAGGACAAAACTGAGGGCTCTAAACTGCTATTTGCTGCAAGATATTCGCAAATAACATAATCATCATCAAACTCTAGTGGAGATAATAGTATTTCTAAATCAAGTCAAAGAATTTATGAAACAATCAATCAAATATATTTCGTAAAAGAAGAAGTCATAGAAAATCGGCACATATGAATCAAAATTGGTAGTTACCTAATGTGTCACATATACACAGCTTGTAATCTTCTTATTAAAAAAGAAGTCATAGAAAATCGGCACATATGAATCAAAATTGGTTGTTACCTGATGTGTCACATATACATAGTACATAATCTTTTTATTAAAACATGAGATCAACCCTTAAAAAGCACTCCGACAAAAACGTTGTTTTTCTACCTCTAATATCTACTTTCTTTTTGGAGGTTTAGATTTTCTGTTACGGCAATGAGAGTTTGTAGTGGTGGGCTCTTCTCTACGTAACTTAATAACTTGAGTAAGAAATTTTACCAGACCACTATTCGTAAGACTAACCGATAACAACTAATTCATGGATCTGTTTCAGTAAAAGAAGATTACTCCATAGTCAAATCCCAAAGCAGCCTAACATCTAATCCATTGTACTAACTCAAATTCCTTGAAATCAGGAGTTGTAGAGCCTTTGTGCAGTAAGCTTTTTCTGCCTAGATCAAAGGTAGGGATTATTTAAGCCACTTTACGTCTAGCAAAAAATTGACTTCTGAACTATGGTATGGCTATCATCGGCAGAAGAAAACTATGTTCATGTCATGGAGAGAGATTTAAAGTTAAATATATATAGTGTATGTATAGATTTGTAGAGGTTTAATTTTTTTTTAAATAGTGGTGATTATCCAAAATAATATATGCGATTGTATAAAAAGATATAGTAATGTTTACTTTATAAAAAAAAAATAAATATATTCATGAGATTTTCATTAAGGGTATGTGGATAATCAACCAGCTGAGAGTTAACGTGGTGGCTGGAAACGAAATTTTCACTTTGCAAATAATATATTAGATATAAGCAGATGTTAAAAAAAAAAAAAAAACTGAGTTATAAAAAAAAAAAGTAGATTAAATTATGCACTATTTAATTAGTTTTTAGTCCAAGCCCCTATAGACTTGGAATTTACCTTGAGTTAAAAAAAAAAAAAGTATGCACTATTTAATTAGTTTTTTTGGTATAAATAAAATAAGGTAAAATTGGCAAATGTGCGGGTATATCATCAAACAATCCTCTCCCTATCCACACACGTCGTGACTCGTGAGCGGTCGAATCAGGCAAAGACTCTCAGTTCGGTGAGAGATTCCGGTGAAGCCCAAACACCGTATCCTCCAAATATGGCGACAGCTCATCCATGCGTTATCGGGCAGAGAATCTCTGTCCCTCAATTTCACATCCTCTTTGCTCGGAAATCTCCGAATCCGGAGCTCGCGGCGACCAGTAAACGCGCGAATTTCTGCGTATCTGTCAGCCAATCACATTCCTTCGCTTCTCCTATAACAACCCGGAACCTCAAAAAGCCATCTCTGATCTGTCTGCGCAACTGCGCCGCTGTCGATGGCCCTGAGACCAGTTCGTGTGAGGAGAAGTGGGATTGGAATCGTTGGAATCGCCACTTCTCCGAGATTGAAGAAATCGAAAGCGCAGTTTCTCTTCTCAAGGTCCTATCCATCTAAACTCGGCCTTTTGAATGATCCCTTTTCACTCACTAACTATTATAAATTTCTAATATTTGAGTCTTCTAGCTTATGTAACAGTTTCAACTTGAAGAGGCCATTGAAAGTGAAGACTTTGAAGAAGCAGCGAAGTTGAAGAAAGCTATTAGAGAAGCCACTGTGAATGATCATGTGGCTGAGATCATGTGCCAGTTACAGGTTAAGAAGATATGTGTGATAGCAGTCAAGTCAAGCTCTTTATGTTATCTTCTTTACTCATTATGTGATAGCTTCCTTGCAGACTGCAATACGCGAAGAGCGTTACCATGATGCTTCTAGAATATGTAGCCAGAGAGGAAGTGGATTGGTAATTTTATTTTGCCTCTTTCTTGTTAAGCTTGTAAGATAGTCCTTAATCACATACATTTTTAAGTGTTGAAAGGCAGTTTTTAAGTTCCTTAAACGTCTTAATGCAAATGTAATGAGTGTTCAAGTAAATAAGGCGAACAGTAGAAGAGCTCTTAAGCTTTATAAGGGATACAAAAAATTGTTTCATGTCGATAAACTATTAAGGTAGTCAAGGTTAGTTTAATTAATATATGTTTCCTGACTTAAGTGATGGTCTCACCAAGTCAATTTGCTTAGAATTTCTTCATACTAATCCTCAAATCTTCAGTCAACAATCTATGATTTTATCTGGACTTGATTTGGCTTAGAATTTAAAAGCATTATCACGTTTCTAATGTAAATGTAGGTGGGCTGGTGGGTTGGTTATCCTCAAGATTCTGATGAACCATTTGGTAGAATTTTACGCATTGAGCCAGGTGTTGGTAGGTTTATCGGCAAGAGTTACAGTCCAAGGTCAGAGCAGGTTCTGCAGATAATTTCACTTCCTTTTTTTTGTTTTCATTTGCCGGTGGTAACTGAGTCTCATTACTGCTTCATACAGACAGCTGGTGACTGCAGCAGCTGGAACACCTCTGTTTGAGATTTTCATTGTTAAAGACAATGGCGGAGGATATGTTATGCAGGTAAATAAAGCAATCACATTTGTAAAATTAAATTTAGGTGACAGTAAATCATATACCCTGTTCCTTGTATTAAGATTAGTGTTACATAATTATACTGTAACCACCCTTGAGTTTTTTCTTTTTCTCCTTCTCTGAAGTAATGTAAATATATATGCATTTGTTCAGGTGGTGTATTTGGAACATGTCAAGCAAAAACCATCCGATTCCGAGAAGTCTGATTTAAGAGCACAGCAACCATCCAATACCTCAATTGAGAACCCATCCATTCAAGATGTACGAGGAAGTGAAGTGCAGGTGGATAAAAAAGAAGATAGGGTACAACTACTAAATCCTCAGGAACCAACTGAAGAAGGGATTAAAAACGTGATAGAATTTCTAAAAGATAAAATCCCGGGGTTAAAAATGAAAATGGATGTTATAATCCCCGATGAGGAGATTGTAGGCAGTGATGATGCTAACGAAGAGCTGGTTGGAGAAGGCCTTGATGAAACTAATTCTGCTGATGAAGGAGAAGACGACAGTATTGAAGAAATTGCAGATCATGGAAAGCATTTCAACACTAAACTTTTGTTCGGAGGGGTTCTACATGACACAGAGGATTCCTCTATCGAAGATGAGCTTGTCCGTGTTTCGGCATATATAACGGATACTGAAAGAGATTCCTTTATCTTGCATGTTCCTGGGAGAAGTAAGAAAGGTATTGATACAAGAAAGAACACAGTATCCAAGGAACAAGTCGCCGCTCAAAGAATTTCAGATCTGATGCCACCAGAGGTTGCTGAGGCTTTCTGGGGTCTCGAGAAAGCTCCTTTGAAGGTAAAAAGCTTGACTCTACACCGCTCTTCATAATCAGATTAAGCAGTTTGTGTTTTTTAGCAGCCTTTTGACATAAGTAGCATTCTAGTGTGATGTATATATCTGCTTGCCATGAATGGATTCTGCTCTCAGAACTGTGTGACAGTTTTAAAATACGTATAGGAAAGTTCTACGATTTACAGTTTCATATAAAGATCTACAATGATTGTTCTAGGTATCAAGAAATGTGCGAGAGATTGTCAAGCTTGCTATAAATCAGGCACAAAGAGGAAACCGGCTCTCTGAGTATACATCATTTAATAGAATCATAGCTCCTGAAAGCGACCTGGACCCTTTTGAGGGTAAGCATGTTATCAATCAGCGTTACTCTCTCTTCCTTCTAATATGAGCTCAGAATGTGTTTGCACAACTCAACTTGGGACATGTTATGAATTTGAAGCGCAGGCCTGTATGTCGGTGCGTTCGGACCTTATGGCACAGAGGTAGTGCAACTTAAGCGTAAGTATGGTCGGTGGGATGATGCAGAGGGAAGTAAGTCGTCAGATACGGAGTTCTTTGAATATGTTGAGGCTGTGAAGTTGACAGGGGATCCAAATGTGCCGGCTGGCCAGGTTTATTTTTACCTTTTTTATACTTCAAATTATGACTATTTTTTTTTTTTTATGGAATGGAGAAATGAAAGATAGGATCACAAATACTTGGTAGGTGACATTTCGTGCAAAGATTGGGAAAGGGAGTCGCATGAGAGATCATAGAATGTACCCAGAGGAAATGGGAGTGGTAATGACACTTTCCTCATCTCCTTAGCTTTGTTTTTATGAGAAGTACAGAAACTGACCCAAAGCAAAAGCATACTCAGACATGTAAATCCATAGAGGATCCAAAACGATGCTTAAGCTAAACACATAACCGGAACTAGGGCCAAAAAAGGAAAACACATAATCTTTAATTTCCTATTGAAGCAATAGCATGTTGACAGCTAATATAAATATGTGCAGCTTTCGAGTTACGTAGGAGAAGGAAGGATCGCAGACTTTGGGTTTAAAAACCCAAAATGGGTCGGAGGGCAGCTTTTAAAACTCAATGGAAAGGTAATTGTATTATATAGAAACACAACAGAGCCAAGCATCATTTTGTTTGTCTCCAAGGTTAATTGGTTTTTTTGTGTGAACAGGGAATGGGACCATATGTGACGGGTGCGGATCTTGGATTTCTATATTTTGGTCCTGAGAAGAGTTTCTTGGTCATTTTCAACCGTCTGAGACTACCTGAGTGAACAATGCCTTAGTGACCAATAATCCGTAGTTTCATTGTAACTATATTTTGCCTTGGCTTTGTTTCATACACTTGCACACTTACCTTACCAATATTAAAGCAATACATCACTGCGAGTGTTTAGAATGTGAAGATCTTTTTGTTTTTTTTTTGTTTTTGTTTTTACCAATAGGACGAATGTAGTTTTCTGGTTTTCTTAAAGATATTTTGGTTTTAGAAAAGTACAAAGTAACTAATTTCAAGCAGAAACAGAAAATCGATTGAAAGAGAAATCCGAATTGATTGAGTAAGTTATAACGTAAAACTTTACATGTTTATTTTACCCCTAAAATTCAGTTTCTCCAAATTTAGCTGAACTGGCGTGGTGATTTGATATTTGAAGTAAAAAAGTACCAACATAAATGCAGTTTTTTTGGTGAGAAGTAAAATGACAGCGCAATAGAGAAGAAAGAAGCATGGCGGGGCATTAAGAGAGAGAGAGAATAATAATAACCTTTTTTTCTTTCTCTCTCTTCCCGCTCCTCCCACTTTGACATTCCACCGAAAAAAATTGAAATTTCAACTCTCACCTTCGACCCATTTCTTGACTCTTTTCAATTCTACATTTACCCTCCCCTCCTCTCAGATTTCCATTTTCTTCTTGTCTCCTTCCGAGGATTCCGACTCCGACAGAAATCCCAACAGGTTAGAAATTTGTTTGTATGTTTCTTCTCTCTTTGTCCCCTTTGGATTTTGTTTTTCTTTTCCAATATAATCTCTGAAAACAAGGTATTGCCTCTTGTAACTTGTTTGTCCTACAATGGCTGCTAATATGTCGCAATGAAGTTCTGAAATTTTGATATACGAGCTTCAATGCTTTCTTTGATATTCGTATTGTTCCAGGAATATCCGATTGAATATATGTTTCTTTATGCAATTTTTTTTGTTTTTTTGTTTTTTTAATTTTCCAAACTTAAGAGCCTTAAATTCGCATTTTTTCGACAAGAATTGCACATCCGATTTGAGTTCTTTATCTCCTCCATGGATGATTCATGTTTATGAATTGTGTCTGTTTTCATGTGCAGAGAGAGAGAGAGCTGTAATATTTGGAGGAAATAAATGGAAGGAGGGTCTGTTAACAACTTAAATGGCAATTCCAAAGAACAATCAAATGCAGATGAAGCGTTCGACACAACGATAGAGGAGCTCTGTAAGAATCTCTGCGAATTGCAGAGTTCCACTAACCAGTCACCATCAAGGCAGAGCTTTGGATCGTACGGTGACGAGTCCAAGATTGATTCTGATCTACAACATCTTGCTTTAGGAGAGACGCGAGATTTCGATATAACAACGGAAGAGGAAGAAGACCAAGTGGAAAAGCCACAAGAATTTGATGTGGTGAGACCAGGAACAGGAAGTAGTAGTAGAAAGTCAAGCTCTTCAAAGGATACCGAGAAACAAGCTGGTAAGAAGAATGCGAACAGATCGAGCTTGGGACTTGGTGGTACCGCCACGAGGAAGAAGAAAGCCGGAACCAAGTTACAAAACGGAAACGAAGAGCAACCATCATCTGAAAATGTAGAGCTGGCACGTTTCTTACTGAACCAAGCGAGGAACTTGGTAAGTTCTGGCGATAATATCAACAAAGCTCTCGAGTTATCTCTCCGAGCAGCTAAGTTGTTCGAGGCTTCTGCGGATAACGGGAAGCCTTGTTTGGAATGGATCATGTGTTTGCATGTTACTGCAGCAATCCACTGTAAGTTAAAGGAGCACAAGGAGGCGATTCCTGTTCTGCAGCGCTCCGTTGAGATTCCAGTTCCCGAAGAAGGTGAAGAGCATGCACTTGCCAAATTTGCTGGCTTGATGCAGTTAGGTGACACTTATGCTATGGTGGGGCAGCTAGAGAACGCGGTGTCGTGTTACACTGAAGGATTGCAAATCCAGAAGAAGGTTTTGGGAGAGAATGATCCAAGAGTTGGTGAAACGTGCAGATATTTAGCCGAGGCTCTTGTGCAAGCATTACGGTTTGATGAGGCTCAGGAGGTCTGCGAGACGGCTCTCTCTATACATAGAGAAAACGGTTTGCCAGCTTCAATCGCAGAGGCAGCGGATAGGAGACTCATGGGACTTATCTGTGAGACTAAGGGAGATCATGAGAATGCTCTCGAGCATTTGGTGTTAGCTAGTATGGCCATGGCGGCAAATGGACAGGAGTCCGAGGTTGCTTTTGTTGACACCAGCATTGGTGACTCCTACTTGTCTTTGTCTCGGTATGATGAAGCGATCTGTGCGTATCAGAAATCTCTCACGGCACTGAAGACAGCAAAGGGAGAGAACCATCCAGCTGTTGGTTCGGTTTACATCCGTCTAGCTGATCTCTATAACCGAACAGGGAAAGTGAGAGAGGCAAAGGCTTATTGTGAGAATGCTCTTCGGATATATGAGTCACATAACTTGGAGATCTCTCCTGAAGAGATTGCAAGTGGTCTTACGGATATCTCAGTGATCTTCGAGTCGATGAACGAGGTGGAACAAGCGATAACCTTGCTGCAAAAGGCCCTGAAGATATACGCCGACTCACCTGGTCAGAAAATCATGATTGCTGGCATTGAAGCTCAAATGGGAGTCTTGTACTATATGATGGGGCAATACATTGAGTCATACAACACGTTCAAGAGCGCTGTCTCGAAACTACGGGCCACCGGAAAGAAACAATCGACGTTTTTCGGGATTGCGCTTAACCAAATGGGTTTAGCTTGCATTCAGCTAGATGCAATAGAAGAGGCTGTTGAGTTGTTTGAAGAAGCCAAGTGTATTTTAGAACAAGAGTGTGGTCCATTTCACCCGGAAACACTTGGAGTCTACAGCAACCTTGCAGGAGCTTATGATGCTATTGGCAGGTACTTGTGTTACTTTCTTCTTTTTTTTTTTTTTTTTTTTGGTGACATCCTCTCCTATTGAGGATCTTGAACATGATGTGGTTTGGTTGTGATTTTAGGTTGGATGATGCGATCGCGCTGCTAGGACATGTGGTTGGGGTTCGGGAGGAAAAGCTCGGGACAGCAGCGAGTTCTGGAACAGAAGACGAGAAGAAGAGGTTGGTCCAACTCTTGAAAGAATCTGGCAAGGTTTCAAGAAGAAAAACTAAATCCCTCAAGACTCTTATTGATTCTGAGCTCATGACTTCCTCAGCTCTTCGTTAACATGTGGTATTATTTATAACTATCTTATTATATAAAATGTGAATACATTATTTCATCTTTGTGATTATGTTTGTGGAAGCGTTTTAGTTTCGTTTTGTCTACTTTGATAAGAAAGTATTACATATTTGTTTTAATTGTTGAATGAGAGAGGATCATTACCACTTTAGAGTTTAGACTGCTCTCTTTTCATTAATAATCGAAATCTGCTTCACAATCTCTTTAAGTGCGATCTCATCTTTAAGTATAGAGGTATGCGAGACTCCACCAATCTCTACAGTTGTCAAGCTCTCAACTCTGTGAATCAACTCCAAAGCTTTTAAGCTCGCCAAATTAACAGTTCCGTCTCCATCTCCATACTTAATCTCTGGTTGCTCATCAAATCCTCCTTCTCCATACACCAAAACCTCCGGAGTATCAAACCCTTTCCCGTATATACAAGTGACCGGCACTCCAGGAGTCACAACTTCCACTGTTAAAGGCAACACTCTTGTCTTGTAATTAGGGACTACACCTTCAGAGAACCCAATGTCTTCAAGAAACTTACCATCTCGTAAGCTGTGTAGTTACCCCAGGGAGTAACAACAATCGGTGGTAGATGGAAGTAACCATTGGTTACTCTCGGATCGCCTCTGTTGCGGCATGACAAGCAAAGGGTTAACAAAAGGAACACCGAGTGTGTTTCCAGAAGCAAATGTCTTCATCTTCTCAACGGTACCGCCCCACGGCGCAGCGAGTGCGACAAAGTGTTTGATGTACTTGCGGCGCCAGGAAGGGGTGGTACGGTTGATGAAATGGAGAACGAAAAGGCCTCCTAGGCTATGGGAGAGGAGTATCACTGGCTTTCCTTCGTTCTTGCTGCTCGTTTTCTCCACCAAATTTTTGAGGTCTTTGTAGGTATTGTGAGGCTACACGAGTAGGGTGGCCCGACGCAGCCAAGCCGTACCTGAAGTCATATGGAGCTCCCAGGATGGTTTGGTCGTTAACATACTCGCTGTCTTTCTCTAGAGCTTTCACCAAATGTGACATGTACGATGTGGCATCTCTGCAGCAAGTCACACCTTATTGTTAAGCTACATTTACATATTGAAGATCTTTACTCTAAGTATTTGATGCATAAACCATAAAAATATATTCTTATCACATTCTTGCAAGATTATATCAAGCTACAACCTTCTAGCTTCACTTAGGATGGAAAATACAGTTTACGGTTTGATTCTGTTTCCGTTTTTTTTGTTCTGGTTTTATTAGCTTAATATCGATTTTCTCCTTGATTGTGAATCCCCTCGAGAAATTAAAAGCCCTTTTCTTTCATTAATGTCAGAAAACGCAAACGAGTAACAAGAAATGTTGGAAGGTACAGTACTACTAACCGGAGAAGAGGGTTGAGGTAGAGAAGGGATTTGGTAGAACCGAAATTGCAAACCCGGGTGTGTACAGGTGGAGCGTTTTGATAATCATCCAAATCGGCGTCATAGTACAATATCATTCGCTTGTTGAAGCACTTGGTGAAGGGAGACAATAGCACTGATGGATCGAACCATAGCCTGAACCATTCACCACTCTTCTTGCGGATCGGGCATAACCAGCTGCTACACCAGACGCTCTTTGGCTTGTAATGTTGGTCAAGTCTTACCTCTATCTGATTACCTCCGTTTCCTGGGACTAGAATCAGAGGGTGGATGTTGTTACCCAGGCCACAGCTTGACACATCGAGGTCATTAGGAGCATCTCTATGAGTATAAGTATATCTACCAAACAAAGTGAAGATGGTTTGTTCATTTTCTTGACAAGAAAAAGAGTCTGATTGTGATAGGTCTATGCAGAGCTGGAGATTTAAAGAGAAAGGTCCACTGAATTTCGAATGAGTAATGTAGAGAGCAGAGTAGTGTATCTAATACGTATGTATGGCTTATAAGATACTCCCTCCCATATTATAAGCTGTTTTGGCATAATGTATCTCCAAATACATCCAGAAAATTGCAGATACATTATGCCAAAACAGCTTATAATATGGGACAAAAGGAGTAAGTTGTATTTGGTCGTATGGTACCGGCTTACTGGCCTGGAGGCTCTGCAGATATTTATTTCCCATTTCTTTCCATGATTTTATTTCCTTTCTTATTATTATTTTTCTTTATTTGCGTGACCTAGGCGTGGGTTCCGGTTAGGTTATGTTCGGGTCAGGTTTTTTGGATTTTTGGGTTTAGAGATATAGAAACTGTTCGGGTTTTTTAAAGTCTCGGTTCGGTTTTTTTTCGGGGTTTTTGGGATTTTATTAAGTTTTTTTTTTTTTTTTTTTTTTTTTTTTTTCCTGGGTTCTTTCGGCTTTCGGGTAAAAAACTCAGGCATAGTGTGACCCTACAAAGTCGTAACCGCGCCATTACCATTTGAAAAATGTAATTTATGTTTTGTATTTTTCAGTTCATAGTAAAAATTCCATTATTCAATCAATTCAAATATTAATTTTGGTAGCAATATATATTATACAGATTTGAATATAATTGGAAATGCATAAAACGTCGATGACACTAGTCGATACACTACTGATATATATCTATTTTACAAGCTTTTGCATGATTTTAATATGTTTTTCATATGGTTTTTAATAGGTTTTCAATCTAAAAATATAGTTTTTATGGATTTATAGTACTAAGGACCTGATTAGTGTAAACGATGCGGTTGCGGTTATAGGAATTTGCTGTAGCGCACGGTTGCAGCTAGGAGCTTTATCAAGCGGTTTGTACGACTGGTATAGCGGTTGAAAACGGATATGTTTGCGAAACACTTATGACTGGTTAAATAGCGGTTAAACAATAAATTAACAATATAAACACATTATATAATTATAAAAATATCAAAATTATTATATTAAACAATTATAAAATTATAGTTCAATATAACTAATACTAAAAATTTATAAGAAAATAATATGTGTATAATGCTTACATTTATCTTTTAATTTCTATAATTTGGATGAAAAATGTGATTTTTAATAAAAAAATATATTTAGTGTGAATACTAAGTTTATGTTATAATTTCATTTATTAGATATATATACTAGTATGAAGAGCATTTAAGAAGAGAATTTTGATTTAATATATATATATATATATATATATAAGTTGTGATATATTTTTAGTGAATATTTACTAAAAATGTCAAATTTATTTATTTATATTTAAAATATAATATAAAAATCTCAATTTTTTAATAATCTACATATATGCTAATTTTAAATAACTAAAAAAGAAAATTCCACCCGTAATCACCAGCAACCGGAAACGCTGCTGGAAATGAGTTTTTGATTTTGAGGGTTCTGGAGCGGTTTTGAACGTTTTCAAGGGGTAGAAAGCGTTTTTCGGTGATTGTTGTCAAACGCCAACAACCTCTACCTTCCGCCAAAACTGCGTTGCGGATTGCAACGGTGAACCAGTCACCCCCTATCGCAACCACCCGCAAACACAGCTTTTGTGAAGGGGTGGGGTTGCGATTGTTGGCGTTTATTATTTATAATGTCATTCATCAACAAAAATTAATTTAGGAAATAACATAATTGAAAGAGAAATCATCTTTTAAAAATAAAAATTAGCCAATTTATGATTTAGGACGTCATCATCCAAAAAAAACTTGTTGTTGTTGATCATTAGTGGGTGTTAACTATATGCGGTAATCAGCTTTGTTCTAATATCATGTACTAGATTAGGCCCCGCGTATACCCGGGTTTATTATACAATTTTTGAAATAAATCATAGAAAATATTAAATAAATTTGACACTTTAAAAGTAAGTAGATTAATATTAAAACCCCGATAAAAGACCTCTAAATAATATTATATTGGTAATATTTTTACATTTTTATTATAATTGACATATTTTCTGAATTCATGATACGAAAAATGAATTAATTTGTTATCTTTACTTTTATCTAAAATTGAAAGACTTACACATGTGTAAGTCTGATTGATTGATTAATTCGTGAAAATTTTATTATTTCATTGAAGAGATTTCGGTTGATGAAATGTTTTTTTTAATATTTTTTTACCTAACAAAAAAAATAAACTATTAAAATTAGAATATCAGTTTAATATTAGTTAGTTGCTCGATAATTATTTTATTAATTTTCTATTTATATTGTTTTTTCAGTTTTGTTTTTGACTCAGGCCATTATAAAATTTCCTTTCCATTATTAGTTAGTTGTTTTCTAATTATTTTGTTAGTTTTTTTTTATTTATTTTATACATTTTTCCAATTTTCTTGTGTTAACACTTGTTTTCAAAATATTAGACACAAGTAGCAACAATAATTTTGATTTGGATCCAACTGATCTAGAGTTAAATATTCTTCATTGATATCATGAACTTTCAAATACATTATATTTATTTCTTAATGAGAGAGAAGTTTAAACAAAAGATAGAATCACACAATTAAATCATGAAGGCTATAACTTACTATATATTATTATTTTTTCCTTTTCATATTTGAAATATGTTTTACTTTTCCTTTTCGTAATGGATGTAACAATTTTTTTTTTTTTTTTTTTTCGTTTTTTTTCTTTTCTTAATGAGAGTTTTTTTCCTCTTTTCTTAATAAGATATATATCAATATAATATGTTACTAAAACTTGAATTGTTTTTACTGTGTAAAACTTTAATGTTAATCAATGTTATAATAAGATGTTACTAACCTTTTCATCAAGTAAAAGAAGCTCAACTCCCATAAGAATATTATTTTCTTTATGATTTCTAGCTTCCCACTTCGAATAACACGTACTATAGTACGGTGATAATTTCGATTTCGATCCAATTGACCTAGAGTCAAATAATCTCCACTGTTCTCTTGAACTTTCAAAGACATGATTTTAAAATTAGAGAAAAAGAATCAAAGAGATTTGCTGAATTTGCTTTGATGAGTTTGTGAATGAGAAAAAGAGAATACAATAGCTCTCTTTTTATAGGGGGTTCATGTAACCAATTTCATACAGTTTTATGATATTTAGTTTACATACCTATTCTACAAAAAAAAAATATGATTTTTTGAAATATGGGTTTATGTAACATATTCCATACAGTTTTAGAATATTTAGTTTACATACCTATACCATGTACTAATAGGTATTTTTATTACATTATTTTTAATTTATTATATAAATTTTCGTTTTTATTATAAAAGATTAAAATTTTCCCTTTAATTTTTTTTCCTTTCCCAAGACATGTGTCACGATCTTAACGTAGTATTAAAAGTGACACATGTCGCAATCCTATATTTTATAAAAATCCTACATGTCGCAACCACGTTGTGCGCATCCAGCTTTATATAATAAGATTCTCTCTTTTAATTTATTTTTCTTATTTAAATTTATTTATTAATTAAATTATTGAAATTTAAATTTGGAGATATATTATATATATATATATATATATATATATATATATATATATATTATCCTAGTATCTTGCAGGTAGTAGTGGTTACTAGCATTTGACAACAACATGGAAAACTTTTCTAACGCTTCAAAGCGCAAAAACGCTCCAGATTCCTCATAATCAAAAGCTCATTTCCAGCTGCGTTTGCGGTTTTTGGCGGTTGATATACATCTATTTTACACGTTTTTTATATGGTTTTTCTATACTTTATACACGGTTTTCTAGTAGATTCTTGTCTTAAAAGGTAATTTTTATGAAGTTATAGTGCGAAGAATCATTTTAGGTCAAAAGATGCATTATAAAGTAAAACACAGGAAAATGTCTTCAAACCAGTTCCATTACCACATCATCTACTTTGGGAAGACTTTAAAATAATCTACTCAATGGATTTCATCAAAACCACTTCGCTGCGTGCCCTGAGTGTGTTAACTTTCCAACGCAAATGGATTCACATCGTTTGAATGAGTAGAAACGGAGTTATGATCATTTTAGTGAAGATTGATTCAGACAGCCGAAACCGCAACAACATTATGAATGCGTCCAGACCGAGCGTACCGGCAGACCGAAGAACTATCGTCCCACGATTGACCTGCGAAGAATGCCACGTTCGTCCGTGATGAGATTCTCCTAAAACCGGCACTCTTGAGGTTGAGACTTGGATAGATTTGGCTTGTTAAAGCCCTGATGATGGAGTGAGATAAATGGTTGAATGGTTTGAACAGAGACTTGTAGAAAAATCTCTATACACCAGCTTAAACCCTTCAAGGATATTACACACCTAAAAGAGAATAAGGATTTCACCAACGAGATTTGATCTTTGCTTAAAAAGGTTTTGATAAAAATGAAAGATGAGTTTCAGGAATGAGAGTACAAGAGAATATAAAGTGAAGGGAAGGGGAAGAAGATACTAGTCTTGGAACAAGCTCCAAGACAGTCTTGAAAATGAAAACAGAATTAAAACAAAGTTTGAACATAAAATGACCCTTGAACTTCAAAGCCACGCCTGGACTCTCAAACATGATGGGCTTGGGTCTTGATCCAGTAAAAGGAGGATCTGAAAGTGATACTTAAGCCTCATTAAAAACCTTCTAAGGAAAACCCGTTGGGACAAAACCTTAGAAGGGAAAAAGAGTGCAAAAGCATCACTTGTCCCTTTACTGAATGTCTTGGGCTGTTACCACGACTAAAGTGGTTGGGATAACCTCATTCTTGTCCTGGCCCAAATGTCTAAGTATCAAACCAATGGCCTGGTTGAGTAACTTAGTTCGAGATCGCGTCATTAGACCCATTGGTCCGGCCAAAGCTTCCTCTGCCTCAAGTTGCTCCTCTGCTACAAGTTTTCCTTCCTCTGGTTCATGCTGTCCTTCCTGCTCCTTGTCCATGACCTCAGCCGTAGTCATATCAGTCCCTCATGTGTGTATGGCCGAGTGCACATATCGAAAAGCATCCGCCCACGGTCGACCCATTCCAGTCCCACGACTATGTGTCGGGCACGACCACCTCGTCCGAACTGGGAAGCATCGTCCCGCATTCGAACTTCTCGCTTACCATGATCCGTGTACCACGCACGATCGCACCGTCCAACCAGGAAGGCATCGTCCGGCGTCCTGCCAGAACGTTCAACCAAATTTATCCGCCCGGCCGAACCTTACGACCGAATGAGAAATCTCTCGGCCATGATCGACCAGATCATACCGATGGCCGATCACAACCCGACTCTCGGACGAACGTCCCGACCGACCGTCCGAACGGTCCAGTCGACCCGAAGCTGATTTTGAAGCTTGTTTTACAAGTTTTAAAGCCCAATTACTTGGCCGACTTTATAGACCTATGTCTAGCCGCTCTTCAATACTTAGAGCATTATAAATACATCTTTTTAGCCTTGTAACTCAAGGAGGATAGAGACCACAATTTACATTACATATTTAATAAAGTTTTTGCTTGTTTTTTGCTTTACTTTGGTTTTGCTTGTTCTCTTACAAGAGATGATTTCGGATCTCTGTTCTTATAAACATGAATTCGATTTCCTTCTCTATGTTTGAGTAGTTTACTTGTTAAGTGATAGGAACTGAAAGGATAGTATTCATGTTTGCTTGATAATCGATTACTATGAATTAGGGTTTTACATAAACTCTTCACCTTTACTTGTGTGCAAAGCTTGTTGTTGATCGGGCCAATTAACATATGATCATAGGTAGACTTGAGCCACGAAAGTGTTGAATCATTCGTGTGAACTAGTATTTGGTGGGCAATCTCTTTTAGACTGCGAAAGTTGATTTACTTGTAGATTGTGAACAATT
The DNA here is from genome assembly GCA_902728155.2 of Microthlaspi erraticum. Classification (NCBI taxonomy): domain Eukaryota; kingdom Viridiplantae; phylum Streptophyta; class Magnoliopsida; order Brassicales; family Brassicaceae; genus Microthlaspi; species Microthlaspi erraticum. The sequence goes on from CACVBM020001176.1 coordinate 94,632, forward strand.
GAAACTCATTCGAATTAATACTTGATTTAATCATCTAGGAACATACCAAAAGTTTAGCAATTAGATATATTAACAAAGGGGCCAGAGCCACGACAGTGGAAAGATCATATCTTAGTGTTTTGAGTTCTAGATGGTTCCCATTATCAATAACCCTAATCAATCGGATCTTGCTTTTTGAATTACTTATCTAGAGAATATCCTATTGCTTAGCTGCTTTCTTTTATTGAATTCAATCTCTTTACTTACTTGCATGCTTTTATTTGTTTGCTTTCACTACAATTTATCAACATCATATTGTTTTGCCCTAGCTCGATCTCAAACTCATAGTTTATAGTGTGCAATTTGATCATTGTGTTCGATATCCGTTTACTACTTTTGACCTGTGCACTTGCAGAATCAGAGATAGGAAATAGAACTTGATCCCGCGATCAGCGGTTGCGGGTGGAATTCTTAGAAAATATATATATATTAATTTATCTTAAATCAGCATATATATATGTTATTAAAAATATATATTTGGTTATTACATTTACAACAGAAATAAATAAATTGGCATTTTTAATATTTATTGAAAACATATCATAATTTTATAAATATCTAAGTGTTATAAATCAAAATTCTCTTTATAGATGTTCTCTTCATACTAATACATATATATCTAATACTTAATTTTCACATTAATTTTTTTTCTTAATGGAAATCATATCTTTATCCAAATTATAGAAATTAAAAAATAATGAGAAACTATTAATTATTTCATATAATACTCTACCCATATTATTTTTTTTTATAACTTTTTATTATCAATTATATGAAACTATACTTTTATAAATGTTCAACATAATATAATTTGGAAATTTCTATAACTATATAATATATTTATATTATTAATTAATTGTTTAAACCACCTCAAGTCAAACAGTCATAAAGTTTCCACAAACGCATCCGTTTTCAACCGATACATCAATCGTACAAACCGCTTAATAACACTCTTAATTGCAACCACCCGCTTCAGCAAATTCGCGCAACCGCAACCGCAGCGGTTTAAGCAGTCAGGCCTTCACCCTTGTCACCCACCAACACATTATTCGTGGGTGGTAGCGGTTATTACCTTTTGACAAAAATTAAATAAAACGTTTTCTACCGCTGTGGTTGCATAATCAAAAACCCATTTCTAGCAGCGTTTGCGGTTGCTGGCGATTGCGGATGGAATTTTTCTTTAAGAAAAAAATTAATTTATCTCAAATCAGCATATGTATATATATTTGGTTATTATATTTACAGTAGAAATAAATAAATTGGCATTTATTAGTTAATATTTATTAAAAATATATCATAATTTTATGATTATCTATGTTATATAAATCAAAATTCTCTATATAAATGTTCTCTTCATACTAATACATATATATCTAACAAATAAAATTATAATATAAACCTAATTTTCACATTAGAGTTTTTTGTTTTTAATGAAAATCATTTATTTCATCCAAATTATAGAAATTAAAAAATAATGTGAAACTATTAATTATTTCATATAATACTCTACACATATTATTTTTATTATCAATTATATGACTATAATTTTATAGATGTTCAATATAATATATTTTGGAATTTTTTATAATTATATAATATATTTATATTGTTAATTTATTGTTTAACCGTTATTGCACCCTCAAGTCAAACATTCATTAATATTCCGCAAACGCATCCGTTTTCAACTGATATGCCAATCGCACAAACCACTTAATAACGCTCTTAACTATAACTGCCCGCTTCACCGCCCCCACCTGGAACAGCCCCCGTTCCCAAACTAACAATGGCATCCACACTGGCCTCACTCGCCATGGATGCCGACTGGATCACCGACGCAGTCGCCACACTCGGCGCCACACTCTCTCCCGGATCCGCCAGAAGTCTCCACGGATTAACCTACTCTATTAACCTAAGAGTCCTAAAACTGTCTAGACCTTGATATCAAAATGAAACAACCAATTTTTTTATATATAATTAAATAAATCCTAAACAATTCTAGCGGATGTCTTAAAATAAATAATCATTCAATAATAAATCAGGTTCAACAAATAATTCAAATAAATAATAAAGAAATACTAGCAACCTAAACACCAGATACTAGCAAGTCAAACAATGCAAAACAATAAAACAGTAAACATCCTATCATCCCCTCTCCAGCCTTGATTCCGCGATCACACAAATCTTTTACATGCATCACATTGCGAAAGAGATGCCTAAATATTATCGTAAATATTTAGTGAGGCAATCACCGTGCCTACAAGCCATTTACGCAATTACTTTTGAAAGAAAAAATATAACGGCTAAACATTAAATCATTACGTGTTCAACAAAAAATTTGGGGGTTAGATATTGTTTGGTGAGAATTTTGCAGAATAGCTTTGTTTCAATAATTATTAAAAGATCATATTTTTGTGTGAAATGTATGGTGGATATTTTGCAATTTGTACCGGCTGAATATTCACTGTTTACGTGTCTAACGAAAAAATTGAGGGTAAGAATACATTTGGTGGACAAGTAAGAATAATATAGAATTGGGCTTTATAATTATATTATATTTGAGATCTTGTTACATTTGGACTTTAAGATAATTATATTGGGCATTATAAAATAAAATCTAAATTAATCTAAAAGGTTATTTTGGACCGTAAAATAATTACTTAAGAACATGTGCATTGGACATGGACACAGATTCTTAGGAAACAAAAAGAGAAAAAATAGAAAAAATGATTTGGCATGAATTATTAAAAGATCATATTTTTGTGTGAAATTTATGGTGGATATTTTGCAATTTGTAACGGCTGAACATTCACTGTTTACGTGTCCAATGAAAATTTTGAGGGTAAGAATACACTTGGTGGACAAGTACGAATAATCTAGAATTGGGCTTTATAATTATATTTTATTTTAGATCTTGTTACTTTTAGGCCTTAAAATAATTACATCGAGCCTTATAAAATAAAAATCTAAAATAATCTAAAAGACTATTTAGGGCCTTAATAAAATAATCTAGTAATGTAATAATAAACTTGATTGACTAGTAAGAATAATCTAAAATATTCAAACTTTATAATTATATTTTATTTTAGATCTTGTTACTTTTAGACCTTAAAATAATTACATTAAGCCTTATAAAATAAAATCTAAAATAATCTAAAAGGCTATTTTGGGCCTTACAATAATTACCTAATAGTCTTATAACAAAAATATTTATTTCTATATTTTTACTAATTTCCATGAAAATCTTAAAACATTTATAATCACATTTTTAATATAAAAACTCTAGAGTCGCATTCTTGGAAAAGGAGAGATAGATTTCAAATTGTTTTTGGATAAAAAGGTAATGTCATAGAAATCATCGATTCACATGAATAAAAAAAAAATTTGCAAATCAAGTATTTATTTGAGGAAACTTTGTAGAATAGTTTCGTTGAAAGTATTTTGAAAAAATTAAATTTTTGAAGTGAGTTTGAAGGTAGATATTTTATAAATTTTTTCTTTGTTATTTTAACTTTATGGGGACGAGAGATTTTTGAATTACTTTTGAAATAGTAAATATAACGGCTAAATATTCATTGTTTATGTGTTCAACAAAACAATTTGGGGTTATATACTGTTTGGAGAGAATTTTGCAGAATAGCTTTGTTTCGAGATTTATTAAAAGAACAATTTTTTTCTGTGAAATTTATGGTGGATATTTTGCAATTTGTAACGGCTGAATATTCGTTGTTTACGTGTCTAACAAAAAATTTGAGGGTAATAATACTTTGGTGGACAAGTAAGAATAATATAGAATTTGGCTTTATAATTATATTATATTTTTGATCTTGTTACATTTGGGCCTTAAAATAATTACTTTGGGCCTTATAAACTAAAATATTAATTAATCTAAAATGTTTTTTTAGACTATAAACTAATTACTAAAGAGCAGGTGCATTGGACAGCTTGGGCACTGATTCATAAGAAAAATAGAAAAAAAATGATGTGGCATGAATTTAAATCTTGTTTTTTTTTAAGACGAGCTCGCCACGTTTGGCACACAATTCGTCGTTTTCTTTTTAAATCTTTTTTTTTTTTGAAAATTGTTTTTCTTTAAGTTTTAAAGAACCAAACCAAGGCTCACCAATGCGAGTGCTCTAATAGCCTTATAACAAAAATATATATTTCTATATTTTTACTAATTTTCATGGAAATCTTAAAACCCTTATAATCTCATTTTTAATATATGGACTCTAGAGTGGCATTCTTGAAAAGAAGAGATGGATTTTCGAATTGCTTTTGGAAATCATCGAGGTAAGTTTTGCCCCTATATGAACATCACTTTTTGATTCGTTCTGCCCTAGACAAAGCTGAGCTGTCAAACTATAAGGTTTACGCGTTACTGGTTTCCGGAAGATTTGATATCTCAAAAGGAAACGTCATAGAAATCTTCGATTGACATGTATCACAAAAAATTTGCGAACCAAGTATTGTTTTGAGGAAACTTTGCAGAATAACTTCGTCGTGGGATTGCAAATCTCACGGACATTTGATGCCATCTGGGTGATTGTGGAATGGTAGACTAAGTCCGGAAGATTTAATATCTCAAAAGGAAACGTCATAGAAATCTTCAATTGACATGTATCACAAAAAATCTGCGAACCAAGTATTGTTTTGAGGAAACTTTGCAGAATAACTTCGTCTTGGGATTGCAAATCTCACGGACATTCGATGCCATCTGGGTGATTGTGGATCGGTTGACTAAGTCAGCACATTTCTTGGCCATCAAGAAGACAGATGGAGCTGCTGTTTTGGCTAGGAAGTTTGTGCGAGAGATTGTGAGGCTGCATGGAGTGCCAGCTAGTATTGTGTCAGACCGTGATCCCAGATTCACTTCAGAGTTTTGGAGGGCGTTTCAGGCAGAGATGGGCACTAAGGTGCATCTGAGTACAGCTTATCATCCGCAGACATATGGTCAGTCAGAGAGGACTATTCAGACTTTGGAGGATTTGCTGAGGATGTGTGTGTTGGATTGGGGTGGCCATTGGGCAGATCACCTGAGCTTAGTTGAGTTTGCATACAACAACAGCTTTCAGGCGAGTATTGGCATGGCTCCATTTGAGGCTTTGTATGGGAGGCCATGTAGGACACCCCTATGCTGGACCCAAGTGGGGGAGCGCAGCATGTATGGAGCTACTTATGTTCAGGAGACGACAGAGAAGGTTCGTGTTGTGAGGCTGAACATGAAGGAGGCTCAGGATAGGCAGAAGAGTTATGCAGATAGACGCAGACGAGAGCTTGAGTTTCAGGTTGGAGATAGAGTTTATCTCAAGATGGCTATGTTGAGGGGTCCTAACAGATCCATAGCAGAGAACAAGCTGAGTCCGCGTTTATGGGTCCGTTTCCAGTAGTGGAGCGAGTTGGGCCATTGGCTTACAGGCTGGAGTTGCCTGAGATTATGAAAGCCTTTCACAAGGTTTTTCATGTGTCGATGCTGAGGAAGTGTCTTCACCTACAGAGGAGTTAGTGGCTAGGATTCCAGAGGATCTTCAGCCAGATTTGACAGTGCCGCAGTGCCTGAGGATTTTAGAGAGGAGGGAAAAGGTTCTGAGGAACAAGAGGATTCCCTTACTGAGGATTTTGTGGGATTGCAGTGGTTCTACAGAGGAGACTTGGGAGCCAGAGGCAAAGATGAAGTTGAAGTTCAGGAAGTGGTTCGACAAGCAGGTCGAGGAGTGAGCTTCTTTCATTTTTGTAGTTCCCAGTTGTTTTATCTTTTGAGCTTTGTACTTGTATTTTCGTTTGGGTTGTAACGATATACATTTTTGGAGTTTTAATGAGATGCAGTTTTTCCTCATTTTGTCTTGTGTGTTGAAAATGGTATTCGGATGTTACATGTGTTTGACCAGTTTGGTCGTGTGAGGTCTAATCTTATTGTTATAGACGTCTTTCCGGAATTTTACTCTAAGGATTGCGTCCTGAATAACTCATCATGTTTTTGGAGACTTCGTTCTCTGGCAGACTCTCTGGGTGCAAGTAGGCCTCAGTTGAGTAGCTTATCTGGGTGCAAGTAGGCCTCAGTATAAGCAGATTTCGGGTTCGTCTGGGTGCAAGTGGGCCTCAGTGCGGACCGGTGTGGACTTGTCTGGTGCAAGTGGGCCCCAGTACAAGTGGTTGTTCTTTGTGGATGATGAGTTAGGAGTGAAAATGTCTTGGAACGTGCTTATAACATAGGATTTGATGTGTCTAGGGGATCAGGTGAGGATCTCCGATGTTGTGACCTCGTGAGGTCGGGTTTCTTGTCTTTGAGAGACGTTTTGTGCTGGGATTCGAGGTCGAATCCAATTTAGTAGGGGACAGTTGTAACATCCGTAGCCCAAATTCTCAAGTTGAGAATTGGGTGTCGAGCGACACCAAGGGGGGTGTCGGTCGACACCACTGGTTCAATTTTGGTCCCAGTTCAATTTAAGTCAATTGATTCCGGTTTGGTTTTAAGGAAAAAGCCCTATACTCATTTTAAAAGAAGGCAGCCGCGTTTTAGGCTCTGTTTTCGAGGTGTTTTTGGGAAGAGGAGATGAGAGGCGATTTTGGAGAGATCTGGGTGAATATGCTTCTGTTTGTTGCAGTTATTTGTTGCTTCTTCCTCCTTCCTTCGTTCCTGATTGTAGGTCCGCGATTTGCTAGATTCGAATTGATTGAAGTTGTTCTTGTTGTGTTCATGTGAATTGAGTGATATTTCGTGTTGTTTGGTTGATATATGTGTGGATTTGGTGTTTATGTGTAGTTTCATTGAAGTTGGCATCGGCCTGTCGAATATGTGTTGGGCGACACCAAGCTGGTGTTGGTCGACACAAAGTGGTCTGTGTCGACAAACACCAAGCGGGTGTCGCTCGATACAGACCGGTTTAAATCGATTTGGTTTCTGGTTAATTGATTTAATTGAATTAAAAAGGTTTAATCGAAAGTGGTTAGTTTAATTAGGGATTTAATTAATTAATGGTTATTTTAGTTAATTAATTGGCTTAAAATAATTATATAAATTATTTTAATTATGGAAAATCATTATTTAATTATGAGAGTTATTTGATAATTGAGAAATGGAGTTTAATAATTATTTAGACCTATTATCAATACTATTTAATTGATAGTAATTACGTAAATGGCATGTAGGCGGGGTGATTGCCTCACTAAGTATTTATTAAATACTTATGCAAATATATTGCAATGTGTTGCAGGTAAAAGATTTTTGTGACCGCGGCATCAAGGCTGAAGAGCGGATGATATGATGTTTTAATCATTGTATTGTTTGACTTGCTAATACCTGATGTTTAGGTTGCTAGTATTTATTTATTTATTTATTTGAATTATTTGTTGAACCTGATTTATTATTTATTGTCTATTTATTTCAAAAACTTCCGATATAATTGTTTAAGATTGGAAAAAAGGTTCGTTATTTCAGTTTACGCTATCAACAAAAATTTGGGGGTTTGATATTGTTTGGAGAGAATATTGTAGAATAGTTTTGTTTCGAGATTTATTAAAATATCATATTATTTGAGTGAAATTTATGGTGGATATTTTGCAATTTGTAATGGCTGATCATTCATTTTTACATGTCCAACGAAAAATCTAAGGGTAAGAATACACTTGGTTAACTAGTAAGAAAAATCTAAAACTGTGCTTTATAATTATATTTTATTTTAGATCTTGTTACTTTTAGACCTTAAAATAATTACATTAGACCTTATAAAATAAAATCTAAAATAATGTAAAACGCTATTTTGGGCCTTAAAATAATTACCTAATAGCCTTTTAACAAAAATATTTATTTCTATATTTTTACTAATTTCCATAGAAATCTTGAAACCTTATAAGCACATTTTTAATATCCAAACTCTAGAGTCGCATCAGACCCATCAGCTTGTGTAAGATTTTGTTTAAAACAATCACCAAAACGATGGTGATGGGACTCAAGAGAATTACGCCGAATATCATCAGTCCTGCTCAATCAAGTTTCATCCCGGGAAAACTATGTACAGACAACATAGTGTTGATGCAGGAGGCGGTGCACTCTATGAGGCGCAAGAAGGATAGGAAAGGATGGATGCTCCTAGAACTAGACTTGCAGAAAGCTTGAGGATACACTACGAGCAGCAAGGTCACCTGAAGACTGGATTGTTTGGATCATGCAGTGTATCTCAAATCCCGACATGAGTATTTTGTGGAACGAGAACGAACGGAAGCTTTCTCTCCCAAGAGAGGGCTTAGGCAGGGAGATCCTTTGTGTCCATACCTTTTTGTGCTTTGTATGGATCGGTTATTGATGGCGGGTTTAGATTGCCTCAAATTTTCACAATTTATAAACCCAACTAATGAGCTGCAAGTGCACAGCCGTGTTGTAGTCGGGGTCGAACACGAGGAGGAAGTGTTCTCGCTTAACACCTTGTGAGATTGGTTTGTAGCTAGCTCGCAATATGAGGATGGTTTTGGACCTAGAATGAGAAACAAAACAAAAGAAATGTGAGTGAGTTGTAAACAATTTAAAACAAGAGTTAGGCAAAGGACAATCATATGGAGCAATGATGAAAAGATAGTTGCATGGGATGTGTGTAGAGCCGTCTTGAACATGAATCACTAGTGTATGGTCTTTCCACTGTCGTGGCTCCAACCACTATGTTTAAAACAACCTAATATACTCAGCTTTCGTTGGCTATTAGAATTGCAAACATGCATTAAAGGTGATCAAGATTCAATTGTTCACAATAAACCATAACTCAGCTTTCGTTGGCTATGATCTATTGCTCACCAAATACTAGTTTTGAGATCTAGATTCAGCACTGTCGTGGTTCTATTTCTCTAAGATCAGATTACTAGATGTACGGTAGAGTAATCATGCATTAAGCTCAAGTAAAGGTGAAGATCCATAAGATAAATCCCAATAAGTTGCAACACAATCAAATCATCACGGCCACCATAGATCTCCTCGGCCTAACTAAGAGATCTACTCGGCCATGATGCAAACAAGCAAGCAAAGCATGATTGTAAACATTATGCAAGTATTAAAAGAGATAAAGGGATGAAGAAAGCTTCTCTATTGATGAACAAAGTCGGATTCTCCCTTGAAAACTCTTAAGATCAAGTTTATAGAAATGGAAACAATGAAAAAGAAAGAACAAGAGTTGAGCGGCGCCTCCTTCTTCTTGGACGATCTCCTAGGGCTTCTCTCTCTCTCTCTTCTCACACACTCTTTGATAATTTTCGACTCTCTTCTTCAGCGGCTAAAAACATGTATATATGGGCGAAGTCGCGTAGGGTTTTCTTCATGCCGGAAAAGGAAAGTTTCCCATGAGCAAAGCCTTCTTCTCCACGTCGTGTATGGGCCGACATTGTACCAAGGAAAGCTCCAAACATTAGCCAGGCCTCTTCTCTATTCGATCAAGGCCTTTGGCGCTGCTGCTCGGGCCATTAGACACTCCAAATCCTCCATGGGCTTCGTTTACTCGCTTACCGGACATGTCTCGGTAGAAAATAAGTCTAGGCCTCATAGTTGATCCAAATGGCTTCATTCCACTTCGACGTGATGCATGACTCAAGTATCTATCTTTCCATATCAAGATCGTAACTTTTGGACGTCGGGAACTCCTCCGCGCGCGGCCAAACTTCCGAAGCTTCGTTCTGCGCGCAAGCGAGAACTAACACTTGGAGATAAAATGATCTTCTTGACTTGGAAACTTGCATGGATCTTGATTTAGGCTCTTTTACTCCTTTTTGCATCCTTTTTGATTATTTCACCTACAAAGACTTCAAATCCCACAAATACAAGAAAACTACCTCTAAAGGCAAAGAATCTTGCAAAAACCGTTTGAAAACATAGTAATTATATAGTAAAATCATGTAAAATATGGTGATATCAACTCCCCCAGACTTAGCCTTTTGCTTGTCCCCAAGCAAACTAAGCAGGAAAAGAGGTTTGAAAACGTGAGAACTCTCAAATCTTTTGGAAATCCAAATTGACTTATGCTTTAGTAATCCACATGAAACAGCATTGGCAAGTTTTGAATTAAGAACAAAGTACATACCATGAGTTTTGCGATTTTCCCAAAGCGGTCCACCTCTCCTTGGACAATCCAATTCGCCACCCTTGACTCCTTTCATTTCTAAAGGTGTGGTCTCAACTAGGGAGTATCGATCAGCCGGCTTTAGATTCTTTCTCATCCCCTTGTTTGGCACTTGTCTTTTACTCCATGTTTCTCCTCTCTCTCTTCTCACTTCTTTGAGTTGATTCATCCCTTTTTTAGGGTAGCGAAGTATTTTTTTATTCAACTCCTTCTCTTTATTATAGAGGTTTTGCTTGGATCTTCCACAGACGCGAGTATTGATGGTGTTTGCCACCGAATCCCCGGTTGCTTGGATTCATAGGCCTTCCATAGACGCGAGTATTGATGGTGTTTGCCACCGAATCCCCGGTTACTTGGACCTTACGCTTTTTCTTTTAAATTTGAAGGGGAGAGAGAGGGAAGCACGAACTCACTAAGACTTTTTCATTTGATGGAGAGGATGAGGAATCATGCCATTTGTATGCCAAGCCCCTAGCTGAGAAGATTAAGTTCATTAAGGGCGGAGTCAAAGATGGATCCTTCTCAAGTCTTTAGAGATGTAGGCGTTTTTGGTAGATCGATCAACTCATAGTGCACCTGTGGTAAGATGTATTGCCAAGAACTGCTCAATGGTCACTTAAACATTAGTACAACCATGGTTAGATCCAAGATAAGGTCATGATTCTCGACAAAAATTTTGACTCAATAAAAACGACTCGATAAAAGGGAAAAAATGCAAATGAAAATGCCAAAATGAACAAACATTGTTAGTAATCCCCCCAGACTTAACTTGCACCGTCCCGGTGAAATCAAATCGGATTAAGAGAGGCATAACATGAAGTTCAAATGAAAAATTGAAAAGAAAAAGGTTTAGGATGATGTTACCAAATGTCGACCAATTTATAATGAAGATCAGTTCCGGTTTGGGTCATTCTACACTTCTTTAGGCAATATTGGTCGGTGAGTTTTTAATTTCAGGCCTTGGTTTCCGCCGGTTTGTGTTTTGGCCGAGATTGGTATATTCGGTCGGCCAAAATGTGGTGCTGTGAACTACAGAACAAACCGTCAAAAATTTCATGACCTATATTGAAATTTCATCGACCAACCTGGTATTTTATGCCTCTGGTGAAGTTTGGGAGCATTTGTACGAGCGGATTGAGACTTCCTTCACAAAATGGTCAAGTCGGCTCCGGGAAGGAGTTTCCTTGGCCATGTGAAGTTTGGCTCGTTCCTTTTCGTTTCTTCCTGCATAAAAGTGTTAGTTAAGCTCAAAGAAGAGTTTTCCAACCGGTTGGCGCGCCTATGCCGTGATTTGGTTTTGTCGGCCATATTGCTTGCGCGCCATCGGCCAGAATGAGCTCCGTCGTCTATCTCATGATCCGTGATGATTTCTCCGTCCTATCTTTTGGATTTGCCGACCAAAATGTGATTTTATGGTCGCCTGTGAAGTTTGGTGGACTTCGGTTGTGGGGTTATAGCATGGCTATGCCGCTAAACTTCGAGTACATACTAACATGGTGGTGCGTAAGGCCCATATGTTGAGTATGACTCCGATGTGGAAAGATCACGGACGGCTGAGCCGCCAGATCTTTCAAGGTTCGTGTGGGTACTCTTCCGAGGCAAGGGAAGCTCTGCCGCAGAACCGATGGTATGAGGCATAGTGGTGCGTAAAGGCCCATATGCTAAGTACTGAGAACATGTGGCGTGTCTAACCACATGTTGTCTAGGAAGGTGTAGTCAAGCGCATTCTCGCACGTCAGAGCCCAACCGGATTGGCATGAAGGGAGGAAGACTCGGAGGATAACCTGGTCAGCTGCCTTGGCCGAGTATGGTACCATATGATGATATGGGATCCAACCAGACATTGCATGAAGGGAGGAAGACTCGGAGGATAACCTGGTCAGCTGCCTTGGCCGAGTATGGTACCATATGATGATATGGGATCCAACCAGACATTGGCATGGTGCGCCAGTAAGGCCAATAGATGGAAGGATGAACCGGGTACCGCGATGGACTGTAGTGCCCGGGTGAAGGCGTTCATCTAGTTTCTGTGTGATTCCGGTTGAGCGTGAACCTTCACAGGCGTGGGCAGAGAATGTGGCTAATGCACCTAGGCGCCTTATTGCATATAGAAAACAAGTATTAGATACTTGTCTAGGTTTGCATGGGTATTGCATATAGATTGTTTGATTGTTGTTATAGTCTTGGGTTGATCGTTCCTGTTCTTGGTTGATTGGGGTACGGTTAGTCTTAAGACTATGGCATCAATAATGCATGTGATTGCATATGTTGTGTTGTGCTAACCTCATTGCAGGTGCAGGCGGGGTTACAAGCCCGCGGCGTTTGTGTTTGGAGTTTAGGGAATCCCCTTGTATAGAGGTCCTAGACTCACTGAGTAATATTAGATTACTCATTCCTTTTGTTTAATGTTTTCAGGTGACCGTAGAGGTGTGAAGTAGAGCGGACCGTTGCAGGCAGTAGACGCCAGAATAGTTTTGTGGTATGTTTTTGTAAAATAATGGTTTGTTGTTTGGTTTGGAACTAAGGATCGATCCGCATGTTTTTAAGTCGGATTTTGTAAGCACTCTGATATTTTAATAAAGGAAAGTTTTATGTAAAGACCTTATGTTCCAATAATTTTAGCTTGGTCCGGGCTAACACAACTCCTGACCGAAGTACGGGTTGGCAAGCCTTAGGCTTTGGTCAAGAGGGTCGAGTTCGTGGAACGGGTTGACCTGGGCTCTGATTTGTTCTTAGTATGGGATGGCCTATTCGGCGAACATCGACATTTTGTGGCGCTTCTCGGAACGTCTGTGCCTAGGACGGTTCGAGGGTGTTACAAATGGTGGTATCAGAGCATGGTTCATGATCATGCTCGGGAACAAGGATTTTAAACTGTTTTATCGAGTCGAAAAGGAGTCGCAAAAACTACCTTAGGTAATCTGGTCTGTCTGCAGCATATAGGTAGAATGTTTAGGTTGTGGTTAAGCATTGTTTGATGTTGCTTATAATCTTTAATTGATCATGCATGTTCTTGTTTGATTGTTGCATGGTCAGTATAGAGGTTATGGTAACATTGTGCAATGTGGTAAGCCACGTTTGAAGTGTCTATGGGTGTTAATCATCCATAGAATAGATGGATGCGGATCATCCATGGAATAGATTGTGTTGAATAGGAACCCTAATGTTTGCGTTGTGGTGATAGCTTGAAGTCATGAGTGACTGGTTTGTGGATGATGAGGGGTCGTGGTTTAGTACTGGGCAAGTGTGGACAGCTGAGTCTGGATCATCGAGTTCAGAACCGTCGAGCAATTCGGAGCACTGGATCGTAGTGACGGATTTGGAACAGCAGACACTAACAGATCATGATAGCAGCAATGATTGGGACGAGGACGTACATCTTATGCCAAGAGACAACGTGCAGCCCAGCACAATGGTGAATGAGTATGGCGAACACATGACATGGCCAGTACATTACCCTGAGGAGGAGAGAGTGGTGCCATCTACCCAAGTCATAGAGATCAATTCAGGCGAGACTACACCAAACTCTTGGGGATAGAGATAGTCCACCAAGTGTTCTACCGCATATACCTATGCCGCATGTATTTGCACCGGGAGGTGGAGTATACCCGTACATGCCAACGGAGGATAATCCAACGGACTACGTGTACCCGTTCATTATCACTGGCGTAGAAAGCAATGATCCAGCCGTTGCAGATCAAGTCAATAGTGAAGTCTTCACAAACCAACCTGAAGAACCGGATACGCCGGAACCAACATGGGAAGATTATCTTGGACACCAGAACGTATCACCCACGTACTGGATAAGGAAACTCAACGAGATCGCTGGATACACATCATCAATGGAGCATGGAGAAGGAAGCATACCTCAAGATCAAGGAGAAGCTAATGCAATATGGTGTACAATGTATGGAGAACAAGATGCACCGAACTCGGTGGCAGGCATTGGAGCTCAACATCAAATACCGGATCTTAACCAAACCACGGAGGAAGGTACCAGAGAGAATGAATGGCTACAAGATGATGAAGGTCTTAACCTAGCAAGAAGGTGGGCTGAGATAATCGCCACAGAATTGGAGAATCTCAGAACAGAGGGTAATGGCCAAGAACAAACTGTGTCACGCCAAAGGGGAAGGCCTCCCAGAAGACTCGCGAGGATGAGAGTCCCAGCACCGTCTCAAGTCACGCTACCATGCAATCAATGTGGAAGGACGGGACATCATAGCAGGGCATGTCCCAATGTGCGAGCTAGATCAAGGATGAATGAAAGGCAGAACATTTGCCTTACTTGTGGAGAGAAAGGACACTTCTCAGCAGACTGTCCAAGGAACTGCCCCGGTACTAGTCAACCCACCTGCTCAACCACAAGGAGAGAGAGGCGACCAGGGAGTGGAAGCCGTAGAATGTAAGATAGAGTTTAGGAACCCTAAATCACATGCCGAGAAGAGGTATTTTTCGGGTTCTAACTCAATCTTTGAATGGTTTATTTTCTTGCTTAATTGGTATAGTAAGTAGGATTGTTTAGTGATTTAAGTTGAGTTTGGTAGAGACATCATTTAGGAAACCCATGTTTTGGGAAACGATGTGGTGAAAGGAGATTCCGATGTTTCTATTTCCAGTGGAAAATGAAACTAGAGCGGATATCCTTGGAACCAAGTGGTTCTGGTAAAGTAGTTTTGGGTATTAGCACATCGAGTGGAACCCTTAAAGGGAAGCGATGTGTTAATAGAAGGAAATTCCGTGAATGCTGTTTCCAAGAGGGAAATAAGGCTAGGACGGAAGATCCTTGAGTAAGGGATTAGGTGGTTAGCGAAGTTAGGAGAACCTCGCTAGAGTGGTCAGACCGGGATCAAGACCAACAGAGAAGTATTGGTTAAGGTACGGTTTTGACATTAGATAACCCATAGTTAAAGCCGGGATGGATGGTTATGGGAATGGAGATTTGAGCAAGGAAAATCAGAGGAGATCAGTGGAAGAGGAGTCTGCAAGGGGACAACGTGAAGACAAAGTAAGAGGAGTCTGCAAAGGAGCAACGTGAAGACAGAGTAAGAGGAGGCAAGGCATCTTCAAATGTGGAGAGAGACACCGGAACAATGGAACGTTCCTACTCTCTAGAATTGGAATTCGGGGACGAATTCTATTAAGGGGGGGGAGAATGTGATACCCCGTATCAAGACCTAAAACATCCCAAAGGCCGGGATGGGAAGATCAACACTCTGGGATTGGAAGACAAAGACGTAGGATCTAATCCAGAGATCACAACGAAGACTTGGGTCAAGACAGGATCAAGAACGATCGAGCGGAACCGAAGATACAGCAAGATTGTCCAGGCGGGACGATCATTGTACGAACATGGTCAACAGGACGACGAAATATCAAAGTTCTCCAAATCAAGAAGAGAAGAGTTTGGACGACATAAGAGACCATTCTAAGAAGTTTGGTCGAAGCAGAATGCAAATCGGACGGGCAGATTGAGAGATGGGACGGACGCCCAAGATCTATCCGCAACGACTGCAAGAAACGAAAATGTTCAGGATGGAGGTATTCCGCACATTTCCAAGCAACTATGTGGAAGATCAGAAACATGGAAATGAGAGAAGGATTAAAATAGGAGATTTTAATTCTCAAGCAAGACGGGGACGAAACCCTCCAGACAGGGAAACGTACGAAACCCTCTGGACGAGGAAACATACATTTGGACAATCTTGTTCTAAGCCAATCAAGTGGTGACACCAGATACTTGGAGAAGATAAGGATGATCATAACCAATATGGAGAAGACATGCAGCTACTCAGATGGAGCCAAAACCATTCAGCCAATCATGTAGCAACATCCAGCTACCGAATGAAGACGAAGCAAGCCTAAGCCAATTGGGCAACGACACCAGCTGCTAAAGAGGAGAGAGGGCGTGGATAAACTCCAAGAATACCTAATGCTATCAGGGAGAGACACCCAGCTGCTCATGAGAGACAAGAATTGTCCAAACCAATCAGACGGAGACACAGAAGTGCTCAATGGAGACGAAATTGACTTGGACGAATCAGGATGCAACACCAACCACTGAGAGAGAGGAGAAGCTTCAGGAGTGGATGAGAAGCAAGTGGAGAGATGCAGAAACGGATTGGATCAAGAGCTGACCAATCAGACAGAAGCACCCAGCATCTTAATGGATAAGATGAGTTATAACCAATCGGACGACCACACCACATGCTTGGGGGAAGTCGGCTCATTGGATGAGCATTGAGAGGGGATAGGAATGACGTGTGTCATGTCCTGAGACGCCCTAGAGGCCACCAATCAAAGCTACCTAGCCTAGACCGCCTGGATGTCGCGTTCTGAGGCAGTGTAGGTCGCCACCAAGCAAAGCTATGCTAGACCTAGGTCTCCATGTGTTCTGCGCATGACTGGAGACGTCCCAAGAAGCCAGGCAGCCTCCTGAACTCCTATAAATACGCTCCTCCAGCCCCAAGTCCAAACCATTCCATTCCCAAAGCTAGAGAGCACCTGAAAAGTGATTAGAGAGTAATTAAGAAAGTTTTCTTAATTAAGTGAGGTTAGTGGAAGATTAGAGTAGGTCAAGATCAAAGCTTAAGGAAAGCTAGGAGGGTCTTGAAGTCTTCTTAAAGTGGTGAGTCTTGGTGTTATAGTTTTAGCCTTTTGGATCTATATTTGTGTATGCAGGTTGTATGAACACCAAAGCATGGGAGATGCTTTCTGTTCATATTGGTTATTGGTTCTGTAGTATAACTCTCTAAACAATAAGGTTTAGTAAAAATTGTGGAGAGTTATGCTGCAGAAATTTATATAATGTGTTATGAGGTTGTGATGGGTAATCTTCTAGGAGAGAAGTTATGCCGTCAAATCTCTTGTGTGTTTATATGCAGGTTTGCATTGTTGTGAGGTTGTGATGGGTAATCTTCTAGGGAGAGAAGTTATGCCATCAATCTCTTGTGTTGTGAGGTTGTGTCGGGTAACCTTCGGGGAAGGTTAGGCCGCCAGATCTCTTTTGTGTGTGAGGTTGTGTTGGGTAACCTTCCGGGAAGGATATGCCAACAGATCTCTTTTCTGTGTAAGATTGTGATGGGTAACCTTCGGGGAAGGTTATGCCATCAGATCTTGTTAGTGTAGATGCATATCTATACATTAGGTGATGTGAGATTGTGGATGGCTATGCCGCCAAATCTCATAGATGCATCGGTTGTGGGGTTATAGCATGGCTATGCCGCTAAACCTCGAGTGCATACTAACATGGTGGTGCGTAAGGCCCATATGTTGAGTATGACTCCGATGTGGAAAGATCACGGACGGCTGAGCCGCCAGATCTTTCAAGGTTCGTGTGGGTACTCTTCCGAGGCAAGGGAAGCTCTGCCGCAGAACCGGTGGTATGAGGCATAGTGGTGCGTAAAGGCCCATATGCTAAGTACTGAGAACATGTGGCGTGTCTAACCACATGTTGTCTAGGAAGGTGTAGTCAAGCGCATTCTCGCACGTCAGAGCCCAACCGGATTGGCAGCGTGGAGGCTGTGCATGAAGGGAGGAAGACTCGGAGGATAACCTGGTCAGCTGCCTTGGCCGAGTATGGTACCATATGACGATATGGGATCCAACCAGACATTGGCATGGTGCGCCAGTAAGGCCAATAGATGGAAGGATGAACCGGGTACCGCGATGGACTGTAGTGCCCGGGTGAAGGCGTTCATCTAGTTTCTGTGTGATTCCGGATGAGCGTGAACCTTCACAGGCGTGGGCAGAGAATGTGGCTAATGCACCTAGGCGCCTTATTGCATATAGAAAACAAGTATTAGATACTTGTCTAGGTTTGCATGGGCATTGCATATAGATTGTTTGATTGTTGTTATAGTCTTGGGTTGATCGTACCTGTTCTTGTTTGATTGGGGTACGGTTAGTCTTAAGACTATGGCATCAATATGCATGTGATTGCATATGTTGTGTTGTGCTAACCTCATTGCAGGTGAGGCGGGGTTACAAGCCCGCGGCGTTTGTGTTTGGAGTTTAGGGAATCCCCCTTGTATAGAGGTCCTAGACTCACTGAGTAATATTAGATTACTCATTCCTTTTGTTTAATGTTTTCAGGTGACCGTAGAGGTGTGAAGTAGAGCGGACCGCTGCAGGCAGTAGGCGCCAGAATAGTTTTGTGGTATGTTTTTGTAAAATATGGTTTGTTGTTTGGTTTGGAACTAAGGATCGATCCGCATGTTTTTAAGTCGGATTTTGTAAGCACTCTGATATTTTAATAAAGGAAAGTTTTATGTAAAGACCTTATGTTCCAATGATATTAGCTTGGTCCGGGCTAACACAACTCCTGACCGAAGTACGGGTTGGCAAGCCTTAGGCTTTGGTCAAGAGGGTCGAGTTCGTGGAACGGGCTGACCTGGGCTCTGATTTGTTCTTAGTCTGGGATGGCCTATTCGGCGAACATCGACATTTTGTGGCGCTTCTCGGAACGTCTGTGCCTAGGACGGTTCGGGGGTGTTACAAATGGTGGTATCAGAGCATGATTCATGATCATGCTCGGGAACAAGGATTTTAAAACGTTTTATCGAGTCGAAAAGGAGTCGCAAAAACTACCTTAGGTAATCTGGTCTGTCTGCAGCATATAGGTAGAATGTTTAGGTTGTGGTTAAGCATTGTTTGATGTTGCTTATAATCTTTAATTGATCATGCATGTTCTTGTTTGATTGTTGCATGGTCAGTATAGAGGTTATGGTAACATTGTGCAATGTGGTAAGCCACGTTTGAGGTGTCTATGGGTGTTAATCATCCATAGAATAGATGGATGCGGATCATCCATGCGGATCATCTATGGGAACTACGCCTCGCGTCCGGCCGAGAGATTTCGTCGCCAAGTCTTCATCCGCCCGACCACAGCGGTCGACCACGCATCCGTCCGGTCACGATCGACCCGATCGATCCGACTGGCCACGACCCTATCCGGCCGATCGTCCCGACCGACCGTCCCAACGCCGCGGTCGACCCGAAGCCCGTTTTGAAGCCCGATTTCATATTTTCAAGGCCCGGCTTAACCCTAAGCCGCCTCAAAAGACCTAGCACTATATATATAGCTTTTTAGCCTCTTGTGAAAAGAGAGCCCTTGTATTACGATTTCATACTTTGAGTTTTATTGCAATCATGTTTTCTTCATCTCTTTGTGTTTTTGCTTTGATTATGTCTGAGTAATTCACTAGTTAGGTTGTGAGATCTATCAAAGAGTTCATGGTTTGATAGGTTGTTAGAAGTCACATAGGGTTTATATATCGCATCTTCGCCTCTGCTTGAATTCATTGCTGCTTGCTTTTCTGATCAACTAGCATCAGATCTTAGGTTTCATATACTCTCCAAAAGCTTGCTATATAACCTGAACTAAGTATTTGGTGAGCAAAACTTCATAGACTGCGAAAGTTGATCTATGCGGGGTTGTGAACAATTGGGTCTTGAACGAACTATTGCTTGATTTAATCACCTAGGGACATACCAAAAGTTTAGCGACTAGGTAGATTAACAAAGGGGTCGGAGCCTCGACAGTGGAAAGATCATACAATCGTGACCTGAGTTCTAGATAGCGCAAACCCTAGCGAACCTTCTAATATCTTGTTAACCTTGAATCTCTGCGAGTTTCTCATTGCCTAGCGTTTCCCTTATTGATTTTCATAAACCGTTTAATCTGCTGTTTGATTTCCTTGTTACACAATGAAAACCCTAAATCATACTTGTTTTCTAGCTATATTAGACTTGCAATACTCGAAGTGTACTTATCTGCTCCTTGTGTTCGATACCCGTTTACTACTTTGACCTGTGCACTTGCAGAATCAGGGATAGGAAAAGGGAAGACCTGATCCCGCGATCAAGTTTTTGGCGCCGTTGCCGGGGAGCAATACAGCTACCTTCGAGTTCCCAACTATAGTCTAGCCTAGAATTTCGTTTTTCCTTTTTGTTTTTGCAAACTTTCAACTTTTGTTTTTCCTTTTTACTGTTTTCTATTTAAAGAATCTTGCCTCTATCCCTTTCAGGTACTAAGCTTGAAAGAAGGACTCTAACATGAGTGATTCAGACGATCAAGAGGAGAGAGAACTTGGCCGCGAGAGAGATCGCGCTGGCCGAGCAGCACGAAGATCCGCCGGATCCAACACCGCGCACGATCGCGCCAATGATGGAGCGCGACACAATGAAGAAGTCATGGGAGACTTCGATTCCAATCCAACACTACTAATCGATCGGAATCCCATCCAGCCGCCACTTCCTGAAGGAAGAAGCTATGAGATTTCGCCGGAGATCATTGGTTTGGTGAAACAAAACCAGTTCCAAGGAAAACCCAGGAGAATCCTTTGGAACATATTGATGCTTTTGAAGAAATTTGTGGCACCATCAGTGCAGGAGGTGCACCCAAGGAGTACTTAAAGTGCAAACTATTCTCTTTCACTTTGACAGGGAAGGCTTTGCGCTGGGTTAAGTCTCTTCCAGCTCAATCCATAACCACATGGAAAGAGTACAAGGTGGCATTCCTAGGTCACTTTTTCACAAAGCAGAGAGCAAACTTGTTGAGAGAAAAGATCTCTAGTTTCCAACAAGGGCCGGTGGAGCCTTTTCATGAAGCATTGGAGCGCTTCAAGGACTATACAAGAGAGTGTCCTAATCATGGACTATCTGAGGGCAGTCTATGGAACATTTTCTACAGAGGAATAAGTGGGAAGTGTCGATTTTCTCTTGATACAGCCAGCAATGGAAATTTCATGACCAAGACAGTTACTGAAGCAAAGATTTTGATTGAAAATCTAGCCTCAAGCGACAGTGACAACTTCATTGGCATGAGAGAGCAGTGAAGGCCATAAATTCTGATCCATACAGAGATGGATACAGCGAGATCAAAGCCATGATGGCTGAGATACTGAGAAACCAAGGAAGAGAAGTGGAGAGACAAAGAGAAGCTTATAGAGTTGAGTCCACAATAATTCAAGATTACTTTGGAGATTTGATTCCAAGTTTCAAGAAGAAGTAAACTTTGTTGGAATAGATGGATGGCACATAGAGAAGAAGCTTGGAAAGGGAGAGCATGATGTTTTTACTCAAGAATCACCCAATGAGAAGAGGGATGTTCATGGAGGAAGAAATTATCAGCAACCACCTCACAAGAGAAGAATGGAGCCAAGGAGCAACTTTGAAGATTTGGTAACTTTCATCAAGAGTTCTCATAGAGAGCACACAGCCTTGATTGATGAGAGAGTCAGCCTTCACGAGATTGAATGAGAAGTTGGATTCTATTTCTTCTTTCACAAGAGACTTGGATCTTAGAGTTGCCAACATAGCCAGCTCTATTAAGAGAGAAGAAGGTATGCTACCAGGAAAAGTGGAAATCAATCCAAGGAGAGCAGCTGTAGCAGCTATCACTCTTAGGAATGGAAAAGGGTATGAGCCACCAGCATACCCAGATCAAGAGGAAGCAAAGCCGCCAAGTCAAGAAGAAACCAATGGAGTATGTTATCATTGGAGATGGGACTGAACCACCTAAGGAAGTCCATGTCAGAATAGAACCAGGAACTCAGGAGGAAGTGGAGAAGCCACCTGAAGAACCAAGAGTGTATGAGCCAAAGATCCCATACAGAAATGTTCTTTCTCAACCCAAGAAGGAGAAGGAGCAAGCAAAGCTCAAGGATCTTGTTAGCCAACTTTCAGTAAGGTTACCTTTCATTGATGCTTGCCAAATAATTCCATCTCTCAGGAAGTATATGAAGGCCATACTCACAAGCAATGTGAGTCTTGAAGAAGGAGCAATGATGATTACAAAGGAGTGTAGCGCCATACTTCAGAATCGCATGCCAGAGAAGCTGAACGACCCAGGAGTTTTGTTTTGTCTTGCAAGATCGGTTCTACACACTTCCATAGAGCACTTTGTGATTTGGGTTCTAGTGTGAACCTAATGCCTTACTCAGTGGCCAAGCTATTGGGCATCACTGACTTCAAACCTACAAAGAT